>SNQJ01S0014738.1:43368-55166 GCA_010110895.2 Picea sitchensis
GCACTTCTTCTTAGCCCGTGGTCGTAACAATGAGATCATTACATGTGGTGTCAGAGTGGGTTAAACCCATGACTTGGGATCACTACGGCTTTCGTTGATATGATTTTGATTATAATTTTTCTAATTGAGTTGACTTGTATTCATGAAAGTAAGCATGATTAGAGGGCATCACAGAGGAATATGATGGGGTGCTAGGGGAGGAGGCGCAATGCCTCCAGTAGCATCCACACCTGATGGGTCTAACCCCCAGGGAGACGAATAGGTTATCGGGCAGGAACATATAGTGGTGGGTGATGTGGTTGGAATGATGAGGTATTTTCAGCAAATGTCTAAGGCACTGATCATTTGTTTGGATAGATATGAGGCCAGGGTGTCGACACCCCCAGAGGGTCCACCGAGCACTCCAGTTGGTATTGGTAGCATTTACCGTGAACTCGAGAAGGTCAAATTTCCTAAGTTCTTTGGTGCCCCAGATGGAGCAACTGCCAAGGCATGGTTGGAGAATATGGCGATGTGCTTTGCACTTCGCGACTATACCTCCAACATGAAGGTCCACATGGTGGTATTTCAACTAAAGGGGAGCACTCTTCTATGGTGGAAGATGCTCCTACCACATATGAACATGGTCGTCGAAGAATCAATACCCAATGCCAAGGATAGATGATATGTTTGATCAGATGAAGGGTGTGACCATGTTCTCAAAGATCAATTTGTGATCAAGGTATCACTAGTTATGGATCAAGGAGGATGATGTCCCTAAAATCTCCTTTAAGATGAGGTTTGGTCATTACGAGTTTACTCTTTTACCGTTTGGACTGACAAACGCACCAGGGGTATTTATGATTTTGATGAAAGGGGTGTTCCACGAGTACTTGGACAAGTTCATCCAGGTATTCATTGACGATATTTTGATTTACTCTTGGACGATGAAGGAGCATGACGAGCACTTGAGCTTGGTACTACAGTGTTTGAAAGAGCACAAATTGTATGGGAAGTTGTCCAAATGCTCATTTTATCAATCAAAGATTCACTACTTAGGGCATGTCATCTTCAGCGAAGGTCGAGGCTATTATGGACTGGCCTGTGCCGATGAATGTTCCAGAATTACATAGCTTCATGGGTTTAGCAGGATACTATCAATGGTTCATTGAGGGATTTTCGAAGATAGAAAATCTGATCACGGAGTTGCAGAAGAAGAACAAGAAGTTTGTTTGGATCGAGAAATGTGTGGAATCTTTTAGGAGGCTAAAGGATTTGTTGACAATGACACCGATACTAAAGGTCCCTGACATGGATGCAGACTTCTTGGTATGCACTGACGCATCCAAGGAAGGATTAGGCAGAGTCTTGATGCAAGACGGTCAAGTGATCTCTTACATCTCAAGGAAATTGAGAAGGCATGAGGAGGAATATGCGACGCATGATTTGGAGTTGTTAGCCATCATTTATGCCTTGAAGGTTTGGAGACACTACCTTGTAGGATGAAAATTTGAAATAAAGACGTACCACTGTGGACTACAACACGTATTTACGCGAAGCGATCTGAACGCGCGACAACGACGTTGGTTGGAATTGCTTAGTGAGTACGACTTCGAGATTACTTACATAAAAGGAGAAATGAAATGAGTGGCAGATGCATTGATTCAGAGACCACACATATTTTTGGTGTTGCCTCTTTAGACGAATCTACGTGAAAAGATTATAAATCTACATCATGATGATGACTGGTACAAAGAGGTCGAGGGTTTTTTCGGACAAAACACAATGATGGTACCAAGATTTTAAGGATTTGTGTTTGACGATGATGGATTATTGAGGTTTAAAAATCAGATTTGTGTACCACCAAACGGAAAGTTGAGGAGATTGATCCTAAGCGAGGCTCATAGAGTAGTATACATGGCTCACCTGGGAGTCACGAAGATGAGGGTGGACCTTAAACCCTTATTCTTCTGGAAGGGAATGAAGGAAGACATAGTCAACTATGCTTCTAGATGTCTAGAATGTAAGCAGGTAAAGGCTAAATGTAGACATCCAGCAGTATTACTATAGCCACATGCTATTCCATAATCAAAATGGGAGGTTATTTCGATGGATTTTATTATTGGCTTGCCACTGACGGCAAGGAGACATGACTCGATTTTTGTAGTAGTAGACACTCTAATGAAGAGTGCTCAATTTATTCCTGTGCATATGATGTATCAGGCACCAAACATAGCTAGAGTTTTTATCAGTGAGATTGTCAGGCTGCATGGTGTGCCTAAGAGGATTATATCCTATCGAGGATCGGTGTTTACTGGACAATTTTGGACAAGTTTCAAAGAGGTCTTGGGAACCCAAATTAACTTTAGTACTTCATATCACCCGGAGACTAATGGGAAGACCGAACGAATGAACCAGACCTTGGAGGAGATGTTGCGCATGTATGTGATGGCCAACAAAAGCATTGGGAAGAATTCTTTCCACTGGTAGAATTCACGTATAACAATAGTTACCAAAGCACCATTAATATGGCGCCTTTCGAGTTTCTTTATGGGAGACCGTGTCAGACGTCTTTGGGTTGGGATTGGTTTGAGGATAGGGTCCTAGTGGGACCATAAGTGATCCAATAAATGGAAGAGAAAATGTACACAATAAGAGAAATGATTAAAGAAGTGCAGGATCGATAAAAGAGTTATGATAATGCGCATTGTGTCGACCATAGTTACGAGNGGTTTGAGGATAGGGTCCTAGTGGGACCATAAGTGATCCAATAAATGGAAGAGAAAATGTACACAATAAGAGAAATGATTAAAGAAGTGCAGGATCGATAAAAGAGTTATGATAATGCGCATTGTGTCGACCATAGTTACGAGGTTGGCGATCTATTCTTCTTGTAGGTAAAACCTCATAAGAGTTCAATCAAGTTTGGAAGGGGAGCTAAAATCTCTCCTAGGTTCTTGGGATATTTCTAGATTGTGGAGAGGAAGGAGCTTGTGGCCTATTAACTAGCCTTGCCTGATTCCTTGAGGCATATGCACGATGTTTTTCACATATCTATTTTGAGACATTATATTAGTGATCCTACACACATTATTGACATGAGTTCCTTGCAGTTATCAGATGAGGGGGCACTCATGGTTGAGTCGACCTGCATATTGGATCATCACGTTCGATGGCTACAACGTCGAACAATAGATCAGGTCAAGTTCTAGTGGGACCACTATAGTCCGCACTTGGCAACCTAGGAGGATGCATAAGATATGCGCCATCAATTTCCATTTTTGTTTGATAGATAGACTTATGATACTATGATACACATTATTTTGACACCTATACTATGAAACTTCATGATGAATTTTAGACCAAGAGGGGGTGTATGTAACATCTCGCTCTTGCTCACACTGAGCGAACTTATTCTTTGAGGACACTTGCTCACAAGTGATCTACACTATTATACTATTAATCATTATATTTTGATTATGAGGCGTTATGGGTCGATGACATGTTTTTTTGATGCATTGACATAGACAGTGCAGGATTTTGGACCTCGAGGATGTGAAGGCATCGATGGAACCCCTTGGACTCTGGATCGAGTTGGGGAGTGAACTATTGTGGTTTGATTTTTTTATATGTGATATTAGTGCATCCGATTAGATGATATGATTATGGATATATTTATGACATGATTCTTTGATGATGCAGGCTGACAATAGCTTTTCGACCAGACTCACATGTGGATTAGAGGGGTCACACACAACTACCATAGATGTTGAGGGAGAGGTGTGGACAACAACCCTGCCACAACCTACTAGCACTCCCACCATGGCTCGAACTGTAGGTTAACGATTACCTAGTTTGAGAGGACCCACGATGTTGTGAGGGTAGACTGCGACAGTCGCTCACAATGATTCTAAGGGGCACGCAATAAGGTAGGGGCCTTATTACTTAGAGGCCCTTAGTCTCCCACGAGATCACCTGGAAGAGTATTAACTCCAGTGGTTTTATGTGTCTACCAAGTCAATCAAGAGGTGAGTGGCACCCTTGGAGCACATAGTGCATCCTGAAGGGCACTTCGTGCAAGAAAAATGGAAAGAGGCGAGTGGCACCCTTGGAGCACGTAGTCCCTCCTGAAGGGCATGTCGTGCAAGAGAAACAAAAAGAGGTAAGTGGCACCCTTGGAGCACCTAGTTCATCCTGAAGGGCAAATCGCATTTTTATTTAATAAATGGATAAACCTAGATGGCCTTAGGATGAATAACATGTTAAGGAAGATTTAAAACATTTCCCCTAATAAAATGTTTCCCAGCCTAGGAAAATAAAGTCTAGGTCTAAATTATACTTGTGATAAAAAAATTATCTATATATATATATATTAATTAATAATGATAATCTTCATTAATCTTTTGACATGAAGGGGGTAAGCAATTAAATTGATTTATAAAAAAAAAATTGGGATAAAATTTAAAAAGAAGAAATAGTTGTTTTACTATATTATGATATTTAAAATTTTATTCATTAAAAAGAAAAAGGGAAAAAGGGTAAGTTTTTGCACATGTCTTTTTGAGTTTTAAATAAAAAGGGAAAGAAGGAAATTTAAAAGATTTAGGAAACTAGGAAAAAGTGGGAAACATAAAATAAAGGGGAAAGAATGAAAAAACAGAAAGACTAACTTAATAAGGTATCTAGCATTTAAGAACTTTCTAAAATCAAACTCAACTAGTAAATTAGTAAGAGGGAAAGTCATTAAAACTTGTAAGGGAATTTGGTGACACCTAGGAGCGATTCTAGGAATAATTTTAGGTGGGTGAGGGAAATAGGGGTAATTAATTAAATAAGGAAATTAGTTTTTGGTGCAATGAAGGGGATGGGTGACACATGTACAGGGAGTATTTTTATGAATTATATTATTAAACAATAAATTAAATGGGATTTTGGGAAAGTAAAGGACTTTGAAACTCTATATAATGGAGGGAGGAGAAGGATGATGGATCTCTTCTGTTATGGGTAACGTTACGCTACAAAAAATTATACTTGATTGACTTAGGTTATGGGAGTTGGGATACCCAGCTCAGTGAGGAGTGGTAGCTCGGCCTTGCGAGGCGACCTGGGAGCTATCGGATTCTCTGGTTAGTGTGCATGGCCCCTTTGTGGCTCGAGGGGCTAAGGGGGAAGAAGAGTACCCTAGCATTGGCCAGGAGGTACTGGTGAAGTCTCATCGGTCGACAAGCGGGAGTTGCACGGAGCACGCGGGACATCAACTCAAAGCGACTGACTTGCACTATGTTACGCTTCCTTTATTTCTGCATGGTAGATTGTTAGTATGATTTATGCTTTTAGTTCTCTATGTTTAATTGGGTAAAGAAAATGATTGTCTTAGTAGTCTATTTTATGACTTAAATTTCTCCCATATCCTTTAGCTCGTTGTTGATTGAGTTCCCAAGGCCTTGATCCCTACATGTCTTGACCGTCCTATGGTTTATTGATTTGTGATGATTGCGGTTTATTTATGCCTTCGTCCATAGCTCATCATTCCATGACCGAGTAGTCGGCCAGGAGCCTAATATACGGTCGTCACTTCGGTGTTAATACACCAATGGATCTAAATGCCCTGCTTTTTGTGTGTGTGGATGATGAGTGAAGGATGTTCCTGCTAGTTGTCTATCCCTGTTTATTGTTCCAGGTAGTGTGTAGTCTAGCACCTTGATGCGAATAGTTGACCCTACAATTTTTTGATGGATGGAGAAATTTTATTATTCTTTCTCTACATTTGGCCAGTGGTTGTTACTGCGATTTGCCTTGTTACACTGGCAATTTTCCATTAACAAGATTGGAACCGTTGCATTTTAAGACTGCGTTTTTGGCCTCTAGTTGTGACTGCAATTTTCCCTTGTTACTCTGTAGATTTGCCTTTTTGACTGTAAACATTGCATTGTAATACTATGATCTTAATAACCATGATTTCTTTACCTTTTGGCTGCCAGGAACTCGACATTGAAAAGGGGGACAACGAATTGTAAATCGTTTCCTTGACATTTTTACTGATGTGTATTTATGTCTACGCATTCTTGAGTTGGAGATAATCATTTCATTTCCTTATAGATAATCATTTTCCATTTATTAATTGATAATCATTTTTCATTCCTATATAGGTAATCGTTTTTCATTTCCTTATAGATAATCGTTTTTCATTTCTTTATAGATAATCATTTTTCATTTCTTAATAGATAATCATTTTTCATTTCTTTGTAGATACTCATTTTTTATTTTTTTTCCTGTGATAGTCATTGTTCAGTTTAATTAGTTACCATAATCCATAATGTTATCCACTGATGAGTAAGATTCGCTTAATGGATGCACCATACTTATGCCTAGACGGAGTTGGCGTTTTCTTGAGTCTGCTAACTATTAATGACAACTATTATGTAATTCCATTCTGGTGTTTTTGTACAATGGATTCATTGAAGGATTTAAACTCAGCAAATTTGTTGTAACACCCTACCTATTGATGCAGGAGCATCGCCAACACATCAAGCGAGCCAGCGCGAAAGACAATGGACAGCTGGATAAGCTAGCACAAATTTTGAAAAAACCTTGATATTGTTGCGCAAACATTAATGTGGAGATTTAATGAAGCACACTTGTATAATGTAATGGACCTTGAGCGGATTTCTCTCATCCTTAGTAGATAGACGACATTTAATATAGTTAATGCAAGTAGATAGAAATTTAATTCTAGATTAGACTGTTTGGGAGCACAAGGGGGAAATGGGATATAGACACCCTCATTGTGCATTTGTATCATTATCAATGAATCATTAGAGCAAGAGAGAAGCAGAGAGTTGTGTAAGAACACCCATGTACATATATTTGAATTAATAGAAGACATTGATTCAAATTCATGGTTTTGTGTTGCTCTCTATGTATTGATGTTGATATGCTCATGAATGTTTGCTTCCAGTTATACATTTTCTTTTATATGCTTTGTATGTGATTTCATGGTTGAATTGAAGTCGGAGAGGAAGAGAGAATGAGTTCCAATTGTTTCTCTATTTGAGCCAGAGAATTCCTGCAAGGAGTGCAGTCGAATTGTCTGCAAGGAGTGCGTTGACAGAGGGTTCAAATAGGGATAGATTTTGTCCTCAGTCATCCCAAAGGTGCAGTTGGCACAGTAGCCATGCAAGGAGTGCGCAGGCCGGGTAAAAAGTCTCAAGGTTGCGAACCTGAGAGAAGCATCGAAGGACTATTGTTGCCTGTGTGCGCAGAGTCAAAGACTTCAACACTTAGGCATGGTTGAAGGTTTGCTGCAAGGAGTGCGTGTAAGAGTTTTCCTGAAGGACTTAGAGGTCGTGAGAAAGCTCAGGAGGGATAAGGCTTTCGGGTTTGTTGGAGGACAGCATAGAGAAGTGGAGCCTTGAAGGTTGGCAAGAAGTGGCATAAGTTACATGCAGGAGGACAAGTTCCACAAAAGAGTACTTAGCTCATTCTGCAGGAATCGTCAAGCAAAGAATGGACGATCAGAATTCTCCGAGGAGAATTCGCGAATCACCGTGAGTCATTAGATCTTGGAGAGTTGCAGGGGAGATATGGCGTCATATTTAGTAAAGGATAGAAGCTCAGGAGGGGCAGAGCCATGGATCCAAGCCAGCTAGGGCCGTTGGATTATTCACGAGATCGCCTATCGGGATTTCGTGAGAAAAAAGTCAAAGATTTGGCAACGAGAATCGCGATATTGTGATACGCAATATCCCGACGGCTACCTAAATAGTGTGGGCCACAACTGAGTCAGTGAGTGGAGGACAGGTGGCACAAGCTATCGGGGTTTCGTGGCAAGAAGTCCTGATACAATAGCATCGGGATTCACAAAATCATGAACCCCAAATTCCCGATAGAGGTGACAGGATGTTGAAAGGTCAACTCGCACGTGTGTCGGATAATCGGCATATCGGGAGTCGGGAGTCGGTAAAATAAATTGTTCAACATCGCGAGTAGCGAAATAAAGATAGGAGGAGTCCTGACAGGGTAAGAGAAGGAGTCGGTGTTCAGGGATCCGAGAGTCCAGCATTCTACCACTGACCTCGCGAAGTTGCGAAGTCTGATTCCCCGATAAGTAAAGAGGGGGAATCACACGAAGAGTTATGTGGATGGAGATTTCCTGATAGGGAAATAGAAGAACGTTAGAGTTCTTCGGGCTGAAGGGAAGAGAAGATCCTGTGAGCGGATGTGCCTGTGAGTACGACTACGTCAGTTAATGGTATCAGAGCCTGATTCTTGTATGTACATTTCAGGCGAGGGAGGCATAAGAGGTAAGGAGAACTCTGATACAAAATGTCAGTTTTGGTATCAGAGCACAGAAAGATTCTTTTCTTTCTGTAGCAGAGAAAGAGAAATCACCATGCCGCCAAAGAGAGAAAGACAATCACCCGATCCAGAGGATAGGGAGGTGCAGAGAAGGAGAGGAAGGCAGATGGAAAATCTAGAAATGGAGAGACAAATGTGTGATCTCCGAGCAAGACTCGAAGACATGGAGACAATGCAAAGATGCACAACCAATGCAGGGGATCTCAGTGATTCCAAGAGAGATATTGAGGCTGAACGTGAAGAGGAAGTTGCAGCTAAAGATGCATCAAATGAGCGTTTGATCAAAGATACTGCCAGGATGGGTGCAAGAGAAAAGATGGACATTCCAATTTATGAGGGAAACTTGGATGCAGAGGAGCTTCTAGATTGGATTAGAGCTCTGGATACTTACCTCGATTATGAAGATGTGGAAGAAGACAAAAAATTCAAGAATGTTGTCACATGCTTGAAAGGACATGCAGCATTGTGGTGAGATGAACTGCAAGATGACAGACGCTGCAAGGGCAAGCAGAAGATCAAAAGCTGGGACAGGATGATCGCAAAGATGAAGGCAAAATTCATCCCCAGGGACTACCAAATTACTCTGTTTAGGAGGATGCAGAACCTAAGATAGAAACTGATGACATTGAAAGAATACACTGAGGAATTCTACAGACTGAACATCAGGGCAGGTCATTGCGAGAGTGATGATGAGAAAGTTTCCAGATATATGAATGGCCTGAGATATGATATCCAGGATGAGATGAGCATGGTAACCATCCAGACGGTGGAAGATGCTTATCAGATGGCTCTGAAAGTTGAAGAAAAGATGAGCCAAAAGTAGAGTCAGAGGGGTCGAGGTAGAAGTCATCCCAGAGGAAACTCAGTTTCCCAAGAAAAATACCAGAAGCCCAAGGAAGACTGGAAAAAAAATCAAACTCGTACAGAGAGAGGTGGGACCTCATAGAGAGGACAACATAATGAGCAGAGAGGAGATTATGCTCACAATAATACTTTTCCTTGTACTAGAGGTCGAGGTAGAGGAAGAGGTGGAGTAATTACATGCTTCACATGTGGAAAGAATGGGCACAAGTCTTACGAGTGTTCAGAGAAAAATAAGGACATTGGGGAAGCTCACATCACTAAAGCACGGAGACGGTATGTTGAGTCTAAAGACACTAAAGGTGAGAGATCATTGATGATGCGAAAAGTCCTTTTAACACCCGAGAAGGAGGTGGAAAGTTCAGTCCAAAGGACTAGACTTTTTATGACTTCTTACAAGACCAAGGATAGGGTATGCAAGGTCATTGTGGACAGTGGTAGCATGGATAATCTCATATCTACAGAGATGGTAGAGAAGCTGGAGCTGGAGACGACTGATCATCCAAGCCCATACAGAGTTTCGTGGCTACAGAAGGGACACCAGGTAATTGTTACAAAACAATGCTTGGTTGAGTTTAAGATAGGTGGATATAATGATAAGATTTTATGTGATGTCATTCCTATGGATGCTTGTCATCTATTACTGGGTAGACCATGGCAATATGATAGAAATGTGATTCATGACGGGAGGATGAACACATACACCCTGGAGAAGAATGGGAGGACACACATGTTGCTTTCGATAACGGATAAGGAGGTGAAGCCGGAAGTAAGCAACACAATACTTCTCATGAGTGGGAAGGAACTTCTTATAGAGGTTAAGAAGAAGGAGGATCCACAATTCATTGTTTTCAGGAAGCCGAGGATTGTTCTAACTAGCACAAGAGTGGATGATTTACCAGATGAGATTTAGGAACTGTTGGAAGAGTTTGCTGACATCATAGTGGACGAATTACCTCGTTCTTTGCCACCGATGAGGAGTGTGAGCCATCATATTGACCTCATACTAGGAGCCAATTTTCCAAACAAAGCCACGTACAGATTGACGCCGCAGGAGAATGAGGAAGTTAAAAGACAAGTCCAGGATTTGATGGACAAAGGTTTGGTCAGGGAAAGCTTGAGTCCATGTGTTGTTCCAACAGTACTCAGTCCAAAGAAAGATGGAGGCTGGAGGATGTGTACTGACTCAAGGATGATTAATAAGATAACCATCAGGTACAGATTTCCGTTGCCAATGATGGATGATCTGATGGATTTCTTGAGCGGGAGAAAATAATTTTCAAAGATTGATTTGAAAAGAGGATATCATCAGATTCGCATGAGAGAAGGTGATGAATGGAAGATAGAATTCAAAAAAAACGAAGGATTGTATGAATGGCTTGTTATGCCATTTGGCTTAACAAATGCACCGAGTACCTTCGTGAAGTTGATGAATGAAGTCCTAAGGGAGTTCATTGGAAAATTTGTCATTGTGTATTTGGATGACATACTGATTTTCAGTAAATTAGTAGCAGAGCATATGAAGCATTTGGCTACAGTGATGCAAAAATTGCAGCAGGAGAAGTTGTTGATCAATATGAAGAAATCCTTGTTCATGAAGACATAACTCATTTACTTAGAGTTTGTTATTTCAGCAAATGAGTTGAGGATGGATCCAGATAAGGTGGAGGTGATCAAGAATTTGCCATCACCGAGGAATATCTTCGAGGTGAGAAGTTTACATGGATTGGCTAGTTTCTACCGAAAGTTCATCAGGAATTTCAGTGGAATTAGCACAACGATGATGGATATAGTGAAGAAGTGGCATAAGTATTTTCACTTGACTAATGAGGCTGAGAAGAGCTTCAAATTGTTGAAGCAAAAAATTATGGAACAACCAGTTTTAGTGTTGCCAGATTTCCTGAAGACATTTTAGGTGAAATGTGACGCAAGTGGATTTGCGATCGGGGTAGTCTTAAGTCAAGAAGACAGGCCGATAGCGTATTTCAGCGAGAATTTGAACGAGGGAAAATTGAAGTACTCCACATATGATAAGGATTTCTATGCTATCATATAGGCATTGAAGAAGTGGAGGCATTACTTAATCCCGAAAGAATTCGTATTATACAGTGACAATCATGCATTGCAGTTTGTGACTCAATAGGAGAAGTTGAATCAGAAACATGTCAAATGGGTTGAGTATATGCAGAATTTCACTTTTGTGATTAAACAGATTTCTGGCACTGCTAACAAAGTTGTTGATGCTTTGAGCAGGAAGTGTTTGCTGATGCAGGAGTTCCGAGTCAAAACATTGGGTTTTGATGATCTCAGGCACATGTACGCAGATGATCAGGATTTCAGGGAAGCGTATGAAGCAGCTGAGAATCCAGTTCTCAAAGACAGAAGCCCTTGTATAGACTACATGATCTAGGAGGGATTGTTGTTTAGAGGCAATCAGCTGTGTATTCCAAAATGCTCCATGAGGGAGAACTTGTTAAAGGAGAAACACAATAGAGGATTGGCAGGGCACTTTGGTCATGACAAGACATTCGCAAAGCTGAATGAGTCATATTTTTGGGCGGGAATGAGAACAGATGTCAAGATATTTGTAGACAGGTGTA
>SNQJ01S0014738.1:79282-95493 GCA_010110895.2 Picea sitchensis
GGTGTGGATAGCATCCCTGCCACAACCTACTAGCACTCTTTCATGGCTTGAACTATAGGTTAATGATTACCTAGTTCGAGAGGACCCACGATGTCGTGAGGGTAGACTGCGATAGTCGCTCATGATGATTCTAAGGGGTGCGCAATAAGGCAGGGGCCTTATTCCTTAGAAGCCCTTAGTCTCCCACAAGTTCACCTGGTGGAGTGTTGACTCCAGGGGTTATTGATGTCTACCAAATCAGTCAAGAGGTGAGTGGCACCATTGGATCACGTAGTGTGTCCTGAAGGGCACATCGCACAAATGAACAGATGAGGCGAGTGGCACCCTTGGAGCACCTAGTGCGTCCTGAAGGGCACATCGCATTGTTGATGATAGATGGATGAACTTAGATGGCCCTAAGACGAATAACGAGTTAAGTATTTTTAAAAAAACAATTTCCCTAATTAAATGTCGCCCAGTACAAATTTAAGTTCTAAGTCTAAATTACACTAGGGGTAAAATTTTGTCTACCTTTAAAAAAAATAATAATGAAAAAAAAGAAAAAAAGATAAAATAAAATAAAATAATAATAATTAAAATAAAAACAACTTAAATAATAATTATGATCTTCATAAAAAATTTTAACATGAAGGGAGTAAGAAATTAATTTATTCATAAAAAATAAAATCTGTGGTTATAAAATGTAAAGAGGGAATTATTTGTTTTATCTTTTTGATAATTTAAAATATACTAATTTAATGATGAAAGGGAAAAGGGGTTAAATTCCACACCTTCCTTTTGAGTTCTAAGTAAAAGGGGAAAGAGGGAAAATAAAAAAAATAGGAAACTAGGGAAAAGAGGTAACATAAAAAGGGAAAAGGGGAACTTAAGGGAAAAAGCGGGAAGACAACTTAGTAAAGAATCTACATTTAAGAGCTTTCTAATTTTAAACTGAATTAGCAATTTCATAATAGGGAAAGCCTTTAAAGCCTGTAAGGGAATTTGGGGACACCTAGGAGTGATTCTAGGAGTAACTCTAGGTGGGTGAGGGAAATACGATAGTTAATTAATTAAAGAAATTAAATAATGGAGGTATGGAGGGGATGGCTGACACTTGTATGGAGAAGAATTTTTAGGATTTTAATTATAAAAACTTGACTAAAAGAGAAATATGGAAAGTAAGGAACCACAAAACCCTATATAATGAAGGGAGGTGATGGAGGTTGGATCATCTTCTGTTTGCGTAACGTTACACTGCAGAAATATCGACTTCACTAATTTACTCGTGGGAGTTGGGATACCCAGCTCGGAGAGGATTGGTAGCTCAGCCTTGCGAGGCGAGCTGGGAGCTAGATGAAATCTATGGATAATGTGTGTGGGCCCTTTGCAGATCGGGGGATAACGGGGAAGAAGAGTACCCATCACATTGGCTAGGAGGTACCGGTGAAGTCTCGACGGTCGGTGAGTGGGAGCTACACATAGCACACAGGAAGTCATTCGGAGCGGGCGAACAGGCAATGATATGATTTCTTCATTTGAATGGTATATTGTTGTAGGTTTTATGATTGGATATGCATGTTGATTATGTAAGTAGATTGGATGTTTAGATTGATATCTGAAAATTTTCTTAGCCTAGCTCATTGGTTGTCGTCTCCTATGGCCTTGTTTTCTCGCATGTCGTGACCGCCCTGTGTGTTGATTGTGACCTTGAGGTTGTTTATCCTTCGTCCCTAGCTCACCAGTCCTTTCCTGAGTAGTCAGCCAGGAGCCTGATCTATGATCGTCGCCTTAGTGTTAAAAGACCTATGGATCTCAATGCCCTATTTTCCTGTGTGAGGATGGTGAAGCGTAGGACGAACCCATCCATCGGTTACCTCTGTTGTTGTCCTTCGTATTTGATGTCTTACGCCTTAATGTGTTTTATTAACCCTGAAGTTTTGGTTGTTGTCATAGTTTTTCCTTCCACTGTGCATTATATACCTTGTTGGATTTTCTTCACGCTTGGGCTGATAAAACCTCTGTGGACATTTCAATGACCTTCCTTGGATCCTTGCATTCTCTTATCGTTCTCTATGTTTTTACATTCTTGACTACTTTTTATGCTTTGTTAGATAAATTTACTCTGCGTGTTGTGCATTAATGAAAAATTTAACTCTGCGTTGGATGCATTGATGATTAATTTGACTTTGCGTGTTGTGCATTGATGGATACATTTAACTCTATGTTTATAATAACGAATAATCTAGCCCTGCCCTTGTAATTTTGTTGGCCAACGATTATTGTCCTCTGCAATTTAAATGAAATTCATGGGCGAATTAACACTACGTTCTTTACCCTTTTGTCTCCACACCCCATAGACCGATATTTCTTTAACCCCACATCCATAGAATCGAAATTTTCTTCTTCTTTTATTTTACTTCAATAGTGATTCTCACCCAGTGAAGGCTTCCATGTTTAAAACTCCACTTGATTCTTATAAAAATGACTTATTTGACATCAAACGTTTCTTCGGCAATATAGTTTCCTTCTGGTGTGACTTGCACAATGATTTCCCTTTTTTTATGATTATGGCAATGTAGATTCCATTTGGTGTGTTTCCCAGTGATCCTTCCTTCAAATAATGACGGCCAGGTGATTTCCTTCTAGTGCATTGGGCACAGTGTTTTTCCATTAATTGATGTTTGAGTCTTCCTGTAAGTGACCAAGAAATTTCCATGAAAACGAGGTCTGCATTTTCCTTTTGATTGACCACGAAATTTCCTTTAAAGTGATGACTGTGTGTTCCCGTTAATCACCCCAGACTTGCCTTAAATGTGGACTGCATTGCAGTCATTTGGCCACGAGTTTTCCTTGATTGTTTCCTACGATTGTGCCAAAATAGCTGCCATTTGTTACCTTGGTTGCATGGAAAAATTATTGCCTTTGTGAAGTCATGATGTCACCTTTCTGGAGATGGTGTTTCTGCCTTGAAACTACTGACTATTACCCTTGCATGTTACCCTACCTGACAACATTTTATTGGCTTATTAATTCAGTACAATGTTCCTCCTTTTCTGATTTAGTAATGACAATTAATGTGGTCGGAATTAGATAATATTAATATCCTGTGTGCAATGATTGGTCTGATATAACATCAAATTTTAAAAACAACAAGCTAGCATTAAATAGTCTGATATAACATTAAATTTTAAAAAAAGGAGAAGCAAGATAGCACTAAATTCTAAATTGACGTTTATGGTTATATCCACCATCCGCATTAACTTAGCCTACTTACTTGGCATAGCCATTTCTCAACAGTACGTTTTAATGTTAATAGATAAGTTGTCACTTGGGTACCTTTAGTTAAGTTAGTCCCATGCGGTAAATTATTGAGTTAATAATGTTTCCTTGACGTTTCCTGCCTTGACGTATTGAGTGTGGTTAGTGGTATATTAATTGATAAGTTAATTGATATTAAATGTCTTTCTATTAAATGCCTTGTCATTGCCTTATTAATTGTTTAATAGAAGCATTCTACATTATGTTAGTTAATGCTTTATTTAATGTTAATGGCTATTAAGATTGCGGTTTGGATTAATTTATAATTAAATGATAGGTTGAGATTTAATTGTGCCTCAGTGTTTAATAGTAACATTCTACACTACTTTAGTTAATGTTTCATTAATACTAATAGCTAGTAGATTGAGATGTGGATTAAATTAGAACTGCCCTATTGGAGTGTATAATGATTAAAGTTGAATGGCGAATTGTTGGAGTCATGGTTATGTAGCTCTTAATTCACTTGAACCTTGAATTAATTTGATAGTTGTATTGCGTCATGAATAAATGAGAAGCATGGTTGATTATGTAATTGTTCTCTTAGAGCTTTTAAAATCAAGTAGGTTATTGTTGCACCATTAGGAGATGCTGACGTATGATTGAATTGTAAGTTTATAATAGAATTTGTGCACCATGAATTTTTAGGACGTGAGACTGATTGTGTAATTTGATTACCTTGCTCGTGAATTAATTGATATTTATTTGCACCATGATATGTATGGACAGTCTTGGGTGTAGTTACTTCATCCACCACTAAAATGTTAATTACAGTTGAATTTAACGATGTATTAATCTCACGCCTTGAGGTAAAGTAGATGCCTGCCATTGCACCTTGAAATTAAAATAAATTTGATTACATTGTGCACGAACTTATGCCATTTTATGATGGAATTAGTAATCAAATTTTCTTACACCTTGGAATTTATGTGAGGTGTGATTGATTCATAGAAAACTATCACGCATTGATCATCATTGATGTGGTTGACTTAGCTTATTTAGTTTTGATCTGCTTGTGTCGGGCGGGATGTAGACGCCTCCTTGTTCCTCAGAACATTCGCCATCCCTGAGACCTTAAATGGTCAAAATCGATGGGAACCTGGGCTTGAGCATTGCTTATGTTTCCTGGAGGTCCTAACCATTGCAGGGTAGGACAGGTGGGTAGTCATTTTTATTTTTCGTCGATTGGTTGTCATTCATGGCTTCCAGATGCTTGATGTGTGTCTTAGGTCGTTATGTTGTTTTCACAGTTGCATGTGTCATGTTCATCATTGTGTTGCGACACAGAGTATAATGTCTTTATTACCCTTGTACACACTCACACACAAAAAAAAAAAAATTGCACTTGTTATGAGAGGTTTGTTGTCATGACGAAACGGGAGGTTCATTACAATTACTTTCATAATAACCAAATATTTTACAATAAAAACATTGCACTTGGGAATTTCCAATTTTTTCACCTCCATCACTAGTGTCATTATCTCTTCATTTGTTATTTTCATTAAAAAAATATTCCTTGATCTCTGCCTCCTCTATTTTATTTTCTTCTTCCTCATCCATGAGTGTTCATAACTTCCTCATGAGAAGAATTCTCAACTTTATCTATCGAAATATTAGATTTTGTTTGAAAATCTTTCTCAAGAGAATTTTCAACAGATCTATTCATCCTTTTCTCATGATATTGACGATATCCCATAAGATCATTCACAAACAATTGAGCTAAATATTTAGATTCCTCGGTAGCAAAAACAATGGCATCAAATTTTGCAGCAAGTATTCTTAACATTTTATCAACATTTTTTTGATCTGCTAAATATTCTCCATAAGATCTAATTTGATTCACTATTCCCAATACTCTAGGGAAAAAATCTTGCATAGATTCTGAATTTTTCATGCGCAGAGTTTCAAATTCTCTTCTAAGAGATTGCAATTTAAAAACTTTTACCTTATATATCCCTTGATATTATTTTTGTAGCACATCCCATTCCTCCTTTGATTTCGTTGTTGCAACAAGTATTGGAAACATAGAATTGTGCATTGCTTGCTGGATGAAAAAAAGATATTTTGAGTCCTTTTGTTTATTTTACCTTAATTGATCTCTTTGGACTTGGTTCAAGCCAATGATAGCTTGAGAATATGCTAGTTCTGTGTAACCATTTTCGACCAAGTCCCACAATTCCTATGAAAGAAAAAAGGTTTTCATTTTAATTCTCCAAAAACCATAATTCTCACCTTTAAATATTGGTATTTGAGGCTGGAAAATATTAATACCATTGATGTTGTTGGCCATTCCTTTAAAATTTCTAGCACTACCACCAATAGCTTCAATCTGCATAGGATTCACAAAAAAATTTAATCTTTCCCACTACTGTAACCTGCTCTGATACCAAAAGTAGAATTATGAGGAGACAATTAAAGTTAGAAAACACAATAAACAATACAAATATTTAAAAAATACATCAAATATCTTAATGCTTGAGATTATTCCTCCTCATTCATTCTCAATTTCTCGTATATGTATTGTGCAACTAATATATTCATATATAGCCTTCAAATTTCTACAAATCTGGAAATTTCTACAAATCATCTGCAACTAATTCTGATCATCTCACGGTAATTTTGAATAACCCTAAATTTGTTGCAAACAGTCTAATCAAAATTAGTTGAAACTATTACAGTCTGCCAATAGTGACAATAATACAAATTAATCATTATCTTCAAAAACAACTTCCTAAATTTTTCAGACCACTTTTTGAAAACTAGGGGTTTGGAAAATATACATCGTCATGCTCCTCTTCTCATGGCTCGTCATTCTATCTCTCTATTTTTTGTATTGGACTATCCTTGTTCCTTATTTTGCGGTAACCTAGACATGTAAGGTAGTATGTGGGATCTTGCTGACGGATGTGAAGCTGAGAAACATATATGAGCATTGTAGCATATTTACAAATAAATGGCATGTTTTAGATATGTGTCTAAATGTTGATGAACCTGCACATATAAGATCTATCTAGAAAAAATGCATACACAGTTTGTAGAGAAATGAGAAAAGATAGAAAAAAGAGAGTGAGAATCAAATATTTTGCATTAATCGCATTCCACACTCGAAGAGTGAATAGTTTACAACAGATATAACCTACATGAGTAACTAATTCACCATAGTAGTGATCTAGAGAGATCTAGACACTCATTGACAGACATTGGAGTGAATTTCCACCTAGTCCTAGTTAATTGATCCATGCAATCATTAGTTAATTGATTCACTACTTCCACTAGTATAACTAAGTGTAACTGAGTGTAAATGACTCTAAACTGAAGAGGAACATAATATTTTGTAGGGGAATATTCTCTAGAGATAATATTCTCATCTAAGGAATATTTCTCAACATTGGACTGTAAAACTTAGGAAAATAATTATAGGTGAGTGTGTAATATTTCGAACACTCTATACATAAATGGAAGCATAGAATGAAATCTATTTTCATTTCAGATCTGCATGAGCTTTATTGTGGTTAATTTCAGGACTAAATCTAGTAGATCACTTTCTATGATTGAGGAGATCTATAATTTCGATTGTAATATAGACCTGATCCTTTTTTATCTTTTCCTTTTGGCAATTGGAAGCTAATAAATCAAATTTGCATATTTGATCTGATCCAGATCTCTATGAAAGGCGATGATCTACAATCTTAGTGTGATTGAAATTTTTGAACAAACCCACTATTCAAATTTAGTAGGGATTTAGTGATACCACAATAAAGATGAATTATTGTTTCATTTGATAGAACTCAGTAGTATTACATTAAATATTCATGTTTTCCTTGTTTTGAACAAAGTGGCATGAAAAAACAAGAGTCATATCAATAAAAACAACATTTCTAGACCTGACTCATAGTAGATGACAACACCTTGTGCTTTTCACAATATCCCACATTTTTATTTTTCAAGAAGTATATTATAGTTTATCATAGAAAAAAGATGACAATTACAAAGAAAAGAACTATGTCCTCTTTATTGCAATTGTGTGTAGATTTGCATTTTGTTGGTGTAGGAAACATAGCTTGTCTCATGAATCATTGTCATGGAGTAGTTTCATAAAAAAATTGGTCTTTACCATTGAATATTCATATAAAACCTATTATGGAGTTATCATTCCCTTAAGATCACAAGGATCTGTGATACCATGTTAAACTATGAAAATGGGCATGGCACAAGAACTACGAGAAAAGGGTTAATCCATTCTCTTCACAATTTTCATTCCAATGATACAAATTTATAATACATAGATGTAACAACCTCATAAACTAGATTTACTCTCATAGAGACACCTCCTTAAGAGATAGGTATAGGAGGAGGAAAAATATGATCTTATACATTTTTAAGATCATTGGTTTTCCCTCAAATATGTTTGTATTCAGTTTACAAATGTTTGGATTTGATCTTGCAATCAATAGATTTGTTTAGATATGGATAAAATTAATGATTCATAATGCTAGGAGAAGTTATTGGTGTATTTTTGTTGCTTGTTTGTAGGAAGAAGGTTGTAAGAGATGGATATGGAGTTGGAGATAGATATCGAAAGGTACAACAACCAAGACACATAAGGATAACCTACAGAGATATGTCATTCCACTCTATCGTCTCTTGGTATAAAAGGAATTTCTTCTTTAGATATAGGAAAATAATAGAAGTCTAGACCCACTGTCTATATAGGATCAATAGGAGGGTCCTAGGGATATCTAACTTACCATACTAGTGATATTTGTCCAATAACAGAACTAATGACTCCACTAGGGAAGAATCTTTGATTTTCTCTAGTTTAGATTTCCTCTCAAAATCATGCTCTATTTTACATTTTTTCTTTAAATTGTCTTATGTATACTCAATAAGTTATATCTCTCATATTAAATAGATCTTAGACAGATATGATGGATCTAAAGCATATCCTTCTTTTAAAAAAAAAATTGCAGTCGTCGCCTGTTGCAATATAACAGTCAGTTGCATTGTTTGTATCCCATGACGATACCTACAAATTAGGGGAACTAGAGGATTGTTGGTATATTGAGGTTAGATATACCTTGTTTGATACCATAAGCCTCTAATTGATCTTTGTTGACCATGTATTTCCTCTTTTTTAGTCTTATAGTCACACATTTACCTTCAATTCATGTTTGGAGTGTGTGGGACATGTTTGGATTGATTGATTAAGATTTTTTGTTGTCTAGTAATCATGTAAAGTTAGGAAGAGAACCCAATAGATATAGTAGTTCCTTGCATTGGTTGTTTTTGGTTCGTTTATCCTTTTCTAGCTAATTTCCATTACTATATCCACTCCTTCTGAGTTTTTGGTGAAATCTTTGTGGAGACATTGGATTGGGATTGTCAGTTATTACTACCAATTTCCTACTTCCATTGGCTTGTTGATTTGTTCGTTTTCCATTTGCATTTTTTGTTCTTGCATAGATTAGGAATATTTTTGCATTACATCTGGAAAATTTACCAAAAAAAGGAAAAAGTGCTTTCTTGTGACCTTTTGAAGCATTGGAACAAGAGTTTGCATCTCGAAATTATTTGGCTTTAGTTCTTAGAATACTTTTGGATCTGAGTTCAGTGAATAGTTGTTTGGTGTTTGATATTGCAATTCTAAGTTTAAAAAGAAAGGGAAAACCTTTTTCCCTCCCATAGCTACAATTCATTGAAGTGAATAAACTTCATTGGCATCTTTGCATTGCTTGGTTGGGTAAAGAATCAGGACACCGTAAAAGTTGCATTCATTTCTCTTTGATGTAAATATCATGCATAAAACTAATTCTGTAATCTAAAATATACTAGACACTTTTCATTTTTAGTGAACAAACATTAGATAGGCTTAGGTCCTTGGAATAGTATTAGAGAGTAAAATATCCAAGTCCAAAAAATGAAACCTAGGAGTTAGTAAAGATTGAAAACTCGTTTTTACAACAAGTGTGTCGGGAAGCTACTCTAACATAGGAGTCAAGCATGATGTTGCAATGAGGAATGTAGTGATATTACCCCTATGTGACATTTTTGGTGTTTGTGGTATCACTTACATTTATCTCAATGATTTTCAATCAAGGAATAACATTTTAAAGAAACCCAAGAAACATTTTAATTTTCTTAAAGGTTGATTGACCAATTTTGGTGTTAGTGGACAATAATCATCATCACCATCATCCCCATCATAAAAAATTGGTTTTTTTTATAGTAATATATATTACTATCATCACGTCAAAAGGCATCCAAATATAAGGGAGATGTGTAATTACTTCTCAGTTGACACATGGAATTTAAAAAAATATCAATAACAAAAAAAATATCTCAACATCCATCTTATGTAAATTAATTTTATATCAACTTTGGAGATATATATAAAGTATTTCAAAGTAAAGTAAAATTATTTCTATCGATAGGTTAGAAAAAAATATTTAGATGTGAGCGATAAGTAAAATATTTCAATGTCCATGTTAAGTAATTATTTCAATATCAGATTTATATATATATATATATAAAGCAATTGAAAGTAAAAAAAAAAAAAAAAAACATGGCTAAAAACTTTCAATGGTATGGTGTGTTTCTCAGTATGAGGGAGATTTCTAATTCTCTTAATGCGCAACATGGAGTTCACACATGGTATTTAAAATATATATTAATAAGAAAAAGAATATTTTAATGTCCACTTTGCATAAAGTAATTTTATATCAACTCTAGAGAGAAAAAGTAATTCAAAATATAAAAACTTTTGTTCGTGTAGATTGATTCTTTATACTCTGAGTGTGAGAGAGATGTGTAATTATTCGAATTCTTAATATGAGTTGAGATGATGGTGCTTCCTTTTTCCTAGTACAAGGGAGATGTGTAATTTTTTCAGTGCTTAATAAAATATTAGTAAGGACCATAAATAAAATATTTCAATGTCCAAGTTAAATATTATAATATCATATATATATATATATATATATATATATATATATATATATATATGAAATATTAAATCTCACATATATATTGAAAAAAAATCTTGTTGTGTAAAAATGAACTTTACAGTAGAATATGAGGGAGATGTGTAATTTCTTCCATGCTCAATTGTTAAGTAATAGACTTCTACGATAAACCTAATAAAAGAGAAGAAGAAATATTTAAACAAGAAAGTAAATGACAACACAATCACACATTACATATATATTTTGACACTAGAAACCCAAATGGGAAAAGCAATATTCATTGGGTGTCGTTCTCTCGTGTTTTCGTATTCATCCAGAATAAAGGGTTACATGGCTAACCTTGGTCTATACCTAAAATAGAATCGCCATCGTACCCTCTTTATTACACAATAACAACCTCACAACCAATTTGGCTCAAGATCTACATGGCCAAAAACCTTCTACTAAAAGATTAGCATGAAGATAAACTACATCAATTTAATACAAATACAACATGCCTTGTGTATAGGATTTAGAGTAGGAAAAAACCTAAAGAATGATGCCCAAAAGAAAATTAGAAATCCATGCATATCATTGACTACAAATCTCATGAATCTCAAGATTTTGTTATAGTCAACTGTTAGTTCACCTCCATTGGTTCTTCATTTGGTTGTCACATGACCTCCTAATGACCTCTTGTCAAATAACCTCTCAACTTTCTCTTGATCACTTCACATTTGAATTCTCCTGGCCGGATTTGAGATTCAACTTTCACTACAAAGAATATAACAACCCAACATTCTCCCACTTGTTGTCTTCTTTGCTAAAACAAGAGGACCTGAAATTTTATTCACAGACCCATGGAAAAAATTCCCAATGCCTCTCTACACCAAGAGAACTTCACAACACTCACATACTTGTTCAAAGAGTCTATTATGTTTTCCAACATGCCTACTTTCTCTAGAAACACCTTGTTACTTTCCGCCATATTTCTCACGAAAGGTATTGTACATCAATATGCTCCATCTTGGAATAATAAGCAAGGTTCTTTTCTAGAAATATTGTTCTTTGAATTTCGCAATTTATCTTTGTATCTCTTTTCTCAAACCCAATATTTCAACACATATTTTTCATCCATAATTTTTTTTTGCTTCCATTAGTGGCTAACATGTATTCAACTTTTGTTCTTGACAAAACTATGAATGCTTGTCACTTACTCATCTAACTAATTGGTCCACCAAACAAATTGAACACATATCCACTTTTCGACCTTCATCGGTCCATATTTCCAACCCTTTCAATATCAACAAATCCATGTACATATATTTCACTGTCACCTCCATATTTCCCTTGGTAGCATATAGCATAATCTTTTGTTACATAGGAGTACCTAAACACTCTCTTGACATTTTTCTAGTGCTATTTTCTAGGTGTTGACATGTATCTGCTCAACACTTCCACTGCATGGGAAATGTCTAGTTGAGTGAAAACCATCACATACATTAAAATACCAAAAAACCTTTCATATGGAACACATGTCATGTCCTTTGTTTCTTCCTATGTCTTTGGACATTGTTCAACAATTACCTTTGAATCCATTGCATTGGAAATGTCTTGTTGAGTGAATACGATCTTATACATTATAATACCAACAACACTTGTATAGGAAACATGTTCCATGTCCTCTGTTTCTTCCTATGTTTTGGACATTGTTCAATAATTAACTTTTTTCCCACAAAAATTGGCACCTTAATAGGTTTTCAATCATGCATGTTGAAACGCTTCAAGATTGTTTCAATATGTTTCCTCCGGTTCAACCAAATACTTTTAACTACATTATCTCTCTCGATCCTCATTCCCACAATGAATTCTGTTGCACCAATATGATTCATGTCAAAATTGGAGGATAGCTTCTTCTTTACCTCCTTTATTGTCTCCATGTTGTTTCCAATCAGCAACATGTCATCAACATGCAATGCTACATATATGAAATGTTGACCTTCTTCATTGGAATATACATAGTGATAAACATTTTCACACTAGATCTTACTTATTATTCCAAGATCTTACTTTCCCTTTAGCACAAATACTTCATATAGTTTCATGTAGATTTATGCTTCTAGGTCACCATGTAGGAACATTGTATTCACATCCATTTTATCTATTTCAAGATCAAATGTTCTAGCCAGACACATTAGTAGTCTAATAGAAGTTAATTTTGTAACGGGGGAAAAAATATCATTGAATTTGACTCCTTCGACTTGGGAATATCCCTTCTCTATGAGAGGAGCTTTGAAATTTTTTACTTGACCTACTACATTCATATTTTTCTTGAACACCCACTTGCTACCAATGGGATTTCTCCCACTACATAATTTGACCAAATCTCGTGTCCCATTTTTGTGTAAGGATTCCATCTCTTTGATCTTGGAATCCTTCAATATTCTACCCTTTGTTGAGTCGAATTCCTACCTAACTAGCTTGGGATCCTCATCCATGGAAGTTAACACAAATGTGAAACAAAAATCAAGTGGGATGTACCTTTTGATTTATTTTCTTACTCATTCAGACCTCCTTACAACCGGGGTCACTTTTTCCACCTCTTCATTTGATTCAGTCAACTCATGTAAAGCATTGTCTTCGTTTCTGATATCAAACCTCACCTTCTATGGATTTTTCTCTATTTAAACCACTTCATACTCAAACCTACCTATGATGTAATGTCCTCCTTGTTACGACAACCATTCTAGTAACGGGTGCAAAAAAAAAAATTCTTTAAGGTGTGTGCGCGCGTGTAGAAGTAACAACACCATTAACTGTACGACGCCACTCGAAAACCAACAAGACGCAACCACGAAGTCCAGCACAAGAAGACTGAAGGCATTCAATGAGAAACTGCAACAAAATACGACGCACAACACAAACATTAAGACATACTGGGGTGCACAGTAAGGACACAGAGGGAAGAATCCAGGGTGCTAAGGTTACTATTTCTGCGCAGGAAAGCAGGTCGTTTAGTCTTATGTCTTCTTGAAAGAAGATTAGACAGGCTCCTGGCCGACTGCTCAGGTATAAACTAGTAACCTGACCTAGAACAAGACGCTAGCAAGACGAACACAACAAGACGACCCCGACAATCACAGTGACATCAAGCAATAAACGCCCCTAGACATACGACATACAACTAGCAGCTGTAGGCAGAAAACGACACCAGGTGTTAAGTACAACACAGTCACAGATGGAAGAATCCAACAATAGAGTTTACTATTTCTACATAGAAAAGCAGGGCTTTTAGTCTTATGTCTTCTCGAAGAAGGTTAGACAGGCTCCTGGCCGACTGCTTAGGCAGAAACTAATAAACTCCGTCAGGTGTGTCGCAAGAGTGGAACCCTGCCTTTAAAGGGACCGAGACTCTTGATACGGCACTGGATTTTGTACACCGAAAAGTCACACACATAATCATACATACTAAGGGTTACTTGGAGGCGTCTATACCCCGCCTGACGCAAGCATACCAAGCAATGAAAGACGACCGAAAACAATAATTCAACGATCAACCACTTCATTCCATCAAGTCTAACATCATTTCACCATGGAGCTACTTGAGTCTACCTCATCAAATAATGATATGCAATGATGGAAGAAAGACCTCATCAATGATTGTCAAGACGCGAAGGCATCAAAACCTAACATAAGTATCACCCATTTCATGGCGCAATACAACTGACCTACTAGATCTATCTAGTAAAGACCAAGGGTCGAGGCAAATTCTACTTAAATCCAGGTGCACGCTTTAATCAATCATCATACTCAAGGGTCCACTCATCCTTTTAAATCTAGGAGACTCCATTATAATCAGTGCATACGTCATGATAAAAAAAACAGTAAGTACATTTATTATATCTTCACATCAATACAGTTTATACCTCATTAAGGTTCCTAGATAAATATTACATTTATTTAGGTTGCTTGTAGCCATTAGGGACTAATTTGAGTGTGTGGATTGCAATGATGGATTTAGAAAGGGGCACCTGGTGATGACAACCACCATGTCCTTGCTTCTAGAATGCCATAAGTTTGCAATTAAACGATAATAATCTTTCACTTAAAATGTTACCAACCATAATGGATTCCTAATACCTTTGTCTTAAAATGACCATGATAATAGACCCATATTATTAAACGACAACATTAAATCCCTGCTCAATTTAATCCATAACATCTAATGATAATAGAAAATCCATAATATGAACGACAATAGTACCATAATTCAACAACAATGTAAACCATAATATTTTAATCAGCCCATGGAAGCCAAGGCTAAACGATAATAAAACCATAATTATAATGAACAGCATTATTATAACCAGAATTTAAAAAAAAAAGCATATTAACCATACTATTGAATGGAGAGGTTCAACCATGATATTAAAATGATAACGTAAAACCCAAATTTTAAAACGATAATCTAACCATAACACTAACCGACAGTATTAACCACATATTGAAACATCAATATTAATGATGATATTAATCGATATCATGGGAAACATAATGTTAAACGATATTACACTGTAAGGAAATAAACAATATTACACTGTAAGGCAGTAATGCGATATTTCACTGTAAGGCAATACACACACATAGTAATAAATTAAAAACGCACACGGTAAGGCAATAACCACGCACTGAGATATTCATGCCTGTTCTGGAGGATCACAAGGTCAAAACACAGACCAGAGATTGGGGAATAACGCACTCAGTCATGAAAAACGGGATGACACACGCAGCAAGTCATAAGAGAAATAAACGCCCAGGAATGGAATGAACGCCCAACAGTCAGAATGCCCAGGTAATAATGGAAATACATAACGCCAATCGAAGTGGGGATAGAGAAATAAAGATGCACCCCTCGAAAAGTAAATACAGTCACAAAAAAAACCCTTGATACGGAAAGAACACCCAGCCCTCCTTCAAATCCGTTCCATAACCAATCGAAATGTTGAAATGAAACGCACCCTGTTGAAAGGAAAACGCGGGCTGATAGACAGGAAAACACAGTCTAAATGAGGTAAAAAAATGTATATCAATCAACGCCCGTCTCAAACAATGAAGGCCAACCAAAAACGCCCAAGATATCAATGACAAAAACGCCCAATATCAGATGCAAAGATGCCCAAGACAAAGTGGCAAAAAAACGCCCAATATCATTAACAGAAATGCAGACCAGTGAGTGTGTACAACGCAGTTCAGACACCCAAATATCTAAAAAAAAATGCAGATTAGCCAGCATGCAAAATGCACTGTTTATTCAACGCCCAATAATAGTATACAATGCCCAGAAGAACAGATGCCCACTGTGCACACTAAAACGCCCAATCTAACAGTGCAACATTTCCCAACAACAGTTGCAAAAATACCCAATACACAGTTTGCTAAAACGATGAATACACAGATGCAAAAACACGCCCCATACAGTGGTAAACGCCCAAACAGAACTGTTACAAAAAGCGCCCAAAATCCCACAACAGAAGACGCACACAGTAAAATCTTTTCCAGTACAGTGATATAAAGACAAATTGCCGAATCAATCTCACAACAACATTGCTGAACCAAAATTTTCCGAATATAAAAATGCCAGAACAATCTCACAATGTCATCATCAATAACAGTAAATTTGCCGAAATTTGCCAGAACAATCTCACAATAACATTGCTGAACAAAATTGTCGAATATAAAAATGCCAGAACAATCTCACAATATCATCATTAACAACAGTAAATTTGCCGAATATAAAAATGATTTCTACTTCACCAATTAAAATCATACCGTTGCCTTACACCCGCGTTGGAAGACGTCCCGCGCTCCGTGTTGCGTCCCGCTCGCTGACCGTAGAAGGCTCACCGGTACCTCCCAGCCAAACGCTAGGGGTACTTTGCTTCCCCCTTAGCCCCCCGAGATGCAAAGGGGCCACAC
>SNQJ01S0014738.1:100912-111592 GCA_010110895.2 Picea sitchensis
GCCAGGTGAACTTGTGGGAGACTAAGGGCTCTAAGGAATAAGGCCCCCACCTTATTGCACGCCCCTTAGAATCATCGTGAGCGACTATCGTAGTCTGCCATCACGGCATCGTGGATCCTCTCGAACTAGGTAATCATTAACCTACAGTTCGAGCCACGGCGGGAGTGCTAGTAGGCTGTGCCAGGGCTGTTGTCCACACCTCTCCCTCAATCTCTCTGGAACTCGTGTGTGGCCCCTTTACTCCATATGTGAGTCTGTTCGGCAAGCTAGCGTCAGCCTGCATCATCAACCATAATGTCAGAACATGTCAACAACATATCATCAAATCAAATAAACATCATGGTAAATAAATCAACTCAATATCACACTCCCTGACTCAATCTGGAGTCCAAGGGTTCCGTCGATGCCTCGGCATCCTCCAGGTCAAAAACCCTGCACACTCAAATAAACTGAGTCAATAGCACCTGTATACAACAATAGTAAGACATCCTGTCATCAATCATAATGCATCATCATCAAGGTTAAGTGGTTCATCATCATAAAATCCAGATCACTTGCAAGCAAGTGTCCTCAAAGAATAAGTTTTGTCAGTGCACCAGAGCGGGATGTTACATATGACTTATATGAAGACCAGATCTAGAATGGAAAGTGTTTTCCCTAATGAAAGATCCTAGAGCTTATATAATTTCATTCCTTTCTTGTACCTAATGAAAATACATTTGACTTCCTTATTTTCCATCTTTCTCCTCTTTTGTTTTAGAACATGCACAAATTCATCACAACCAAATAGTTTTAGATGTGAAAGAGAAGGATTATTTCCAAACCAAAACTCATATGGATTTGTGTCAACTAGTGTTGATGAAGGAGACATATTCAATAGATATTTTTGTAGTGTCGACTTCTTCTACCAAGAATTCTAGTGTGAGCCTAACACCACTGATCATTCTCCTTGTCTTTTCCTTCAATGTTTTATCCATTTTCTCAGAAAATCCATTTTTTTGTGGGGTATATGGTGTGGTGTTTTGGTGTGCTATGCCACAGTACTTGTAGAAATTCTCAAAATACTCTCCACAAAATTCACCACCATTTTCAGTTCTCAATAGCTTGATCTTCTTGTCTATATCATTTTCCTGAAGAGATTTAAACTCTTTCAATTTCTAGAAAACATCTAATTTCTTACTCAAGAAATGTATCCACGTCTTCTTGGAAAACATCATTTATGAAGGAGATGTAATACAGGTGCACACCATGTGAAGAGACTTTTACAAGACCGAACACATCACTCTGAACCAATTCTAGAATCCCCTTTTCCATTATTTCTCCAGATGGAAACCTAACCCAATTTCGTTTTTCAGATATTCAATATTCACATAAATTGACTTATAAATTACACTTAAGAAAAAATTTAACCATACCTTTGTTATGCATACATCAAATTATTTTTTCTCGAATGTTTCCCATCCTTTCGTGCCATAACATGGTCATGTCAACTTCATGAAAAAATTTCAAGTTTGCTTGAATTGACTCATCCCGAGATGATTCGAGCCGAGTCGAAGCCGAGTCTCCTCTAGAAACAACAATTCTACTACATTTATTTGAGTCAAAATTCCCTAACAACTTGTATAGGGTTCCAAACAAAAATCCTTTCAATAATACCATCACACCCCTAACAATTTTGAACATATCCTTCTGAAAAAGAGTTTGCAATACTGCATCACTCATCTTGCTAATAGATATTAGCTTTCTTTCTAAACCTAGAATATGTAGCACACCTAGAAGAGTTATAATCCTCCCATCCTGCAATATAATTCAGAGTCTTCCCGATCCAAAAATTTAGGTTGTTTATTAATCCCCTAAAAATATACATCATCCTTCCTTGATCAGAATCTGGACCAGGGGTCAAAATTTAGCCCAAACATGAAAGTTCTTTGAATCACCTCAAAATGAATGGGTGCGTAGCCCTCATCGTCACGAACCCAACGCACTTCGAATAGGGTCAAACGCACATAGGATGAGTGAGAGATCACGATCTGTTCGATTTTCCAAACAGGCAAAAAAAAACGCTGACTGGACAGTCCGTACAACTGACGTGGCAGAGGCCGTACAACTGACGTGGCATGACCGTACACTGAGATGGCAGTTGATGACATGGAAATCATTTATTGGCAGGTGTGGATGAATCATGTTGAGACATGTGGCATATTTTTGTCAAATGGTTTGGTGCCACATGGCCCAGGCGTGGGCTACCACGTGGCACCCCATTTTTTGGGTAATGGTTGTTTGTTTAAAAGTTTATGGAGTCTGTGGGGATCAAACCCCAGACCTCCAACATAGACCAAAGTCTTGGCAATGGTCAATCAACTGGGGTGCCACACGTTATTGCTTATTATATAATCATGTTGGCTTATATTTAAATTTGAACATATGAAGAATTGGGGCGCGTCTGAGCTGGGGCTTAGCCCCAGCCCCCAGTCACATAACCCCTACCATGTGACCCTTCTCCACACAGATTTTGCACGCGGAAGTTTTAAAATGACCACAACCACACGCCCGATACGTGGCACAACCACATTTTCCTGGACACTTGTCAACCAATACGCCTGCCACTTGTCACACCTATGTTCATTCTTGAAACGTAGCCCTTTTGTGCGCAGGAAACATGGTCACATGGCCCATGCGCTCAATGCCTATGCGGTTAGGGGGATAGGTTCCCTAACCATTCTACAGTTGCATGCATTTTTTGGTTATGTGCGTGGTGTTGGGTTTAATCATGGAGAAATGCATAGAGGGTAGGTTGGACACCCAAAGGTGTGTTTTGGCGAACCAGAGACAACAAGCTTGAAGGAGGGAAATGGCAGGAGGCCTAACTTCTTCATTTTTTGGCCAAATGAGGTGCCAGAAAAGCCCATCCAGAGGTTTTTGGATGTTATGAATCCATTGGCACTATTTTCAAATTCATTTGGAGACTTATTTTGTAGGTTTTACACCATTGAAGTTTCAGGGAGCTCTAGGGAACTTAGGGCCCCCATTGATGGAGGCCATGCTCAGATGAGCCCAAGTCTATTTTTTGTGACTAAATAGTCATTTTTGGCTAATTGTTATGCTATGAACACCTTGGGATAGGTTTCAGAGGAATTTGAGGACTTTTATAGGTGTTTTTTCCACAAGGAAGCTTAGGGAAGCTCAAGGCCACATGTAGAAGAGGTCATGCCCGGATGAGCCATGATCCGTTTTCAGAGTTCTATTAGTCATTTTTGGGGTTTTTATGTATTCTGAACCCAATGGTATAGTCAGTAAATCCATTGGAGTTGAGAAACATCTTGTAAAAGAATCTTTGACAAACTAATCCCAGAGAGACTAGTCCATTGATGGAGGCTCAAGGAGATGTAGCCCAGTTGGGGGTGAACTCATTTATCATGTTGTTCTTGTTGTGAGTGTTTGTTGGTTATTACTTCCTTCATGTTATATTTTTTTTTGTATTCTTTAAACTACATATTTAACTTTTTAAACATCTCACACATAAACATTTAAAAGAAGCATGAACTTAACACATAAAACCTCTTGCATAACTAAGACATTGAGCAAGGTCCTGAAAAGTTTATTTTAATGAAGTAGAGGGTGCTTGCATAGAAAAACAAGTCAGCCCCCTATTTTTAGATCAAGTGGTATCAGAGCACAGGTTTTCTCATGTGATTGCCATTGATAGCTAGAGTTTTAGTTGTTGGTATTTATGCAAGTTTTGTGTTGAAGTTTGATATCTTGCAAGGATGGAGGAAGCTTCAAACATTGATAGTTCTCATACATCTTCATTATCCAAGTTTTTTGACAAAGAGATGTTGAAGGAGTTTGTAACCATGAGAGATATGGTACAAGATTTGTGAGAAGAAAGAAAAGAGAGCAGTGTCCTTCAAGAGCAGTTGATGGCCATGAAGGAGGAGAAGCACTAGCTTCTTGAAAAGTTGCATGAGATGGAGACTCAACTCCATGAGGCAAATGAACCCCTTACCAAGTACATGCATGAACATGAGGTATGTAATGTAGGTTTTTCTTCAAATTCCTCTCAAGATGAATGCTTTGGTGTTTTGAAAAATCACACAAGAGGAATAGGGTCCAAGTTATTGTTAAAAATGGGCTATGAAGGTAGAGGGTTAGGAAAGAATGCACAAGGCATTGTTGAGACTATTGTTGTTGAGGAGAGACCCAAGTATTGTGGTCTTGGATATGAACAGAAATATGGAGCAAATTTCAAAGTTGAGGAGACAAGGGAAACAGTTCCAAGAACAACTTTTTTTGCAAGTTCAATCCCTCAAGCATGCAAATTTTGTGTTCAAGATGAATGAAAATGTGTGAAACAAGAGAGTTATGACAGCCATACAGACAAGAACGTTGTTGTTGGTCTTCAAAGGAGAGCTTGTATCTCTTCCAACTCACCTCCTCAAGAAGGCGATAAAGGTGAATGTTCAAGGTATATTTTTGCCTGTAAATCAGTTGCTTTTGATTATGTTAAGCATGGTAAATTTGCATGTAAAAATGGAAGAAAAAATCCATGCACATATTGTGGTTTATATAACCATCATGTTTCAAAATGTTGGAAAATATTGACCACTTTCAGGAAACTTTCCAAGCAAAGACAACTTGAAAAGAGGACGCAAAAGATTTGCATTCATTGCCAAAAGCGGGGTCATCTCATTGACCAATGTTGGACATTGCATCCAACCACTCATCCACATCACAAGAGGTAGATGGATAAAGAGTCTAGCAAGAATGGAAGAGGAGATTCCATCATCGATGTTAGTCAAGATGATTCACAAGAAGAGGATTTTCAGCAAAAAAATTCACCATTGAGTTGGCTTGGTAAGAAATGGTTAGATTTCTTGACCAAGTAAGGCTTGCATTTTTCTATTGTAGATGTACATTTCATCCTTATGTATGCATTTATGTTGAGAGTATGACAAGTAAAACTTGTATGATGCAAGTTTTCATGTGAATGCAATTCATTTAAAAGCATTCTTTTTGTTGCACAACTTCGCCAAGAGGGTGTAAAAGAGGGGTATGCTGCTCACTTTTTACAGGCATATATCTTTTTCATATTCATCTCTTATGTACCCACATGTTTCAGGTTCATGTACTTATGTTTGTACTTGAAGGAGAGTTGAAGAGTCATGCACATGCATGTGTTTTTGTGTGTGTGTAAATAGTGAACTTGGTGATAGTTCATCCTAAATGACTCATGATTGTAACATGATTGTGTATCATGAATGTCGACTTGTCATTTTGGGAAGGTCGATATGCTTCAAATGAGTCTCGACCTGTGTCAATGTTGTCTTGACAACTATGTTGTGTCGATCATGTTTTTCAACTTATGTTTAGTCGATGGTGTTTGTTGGCTTGTAAGTCGATTTTGAGTACACCAAGATGCAGGAAAATGCCATGTGCTTTGATGAAGTACAAGATGCGACCGTTTTCTTGAAGAGAAAAAGATTTTGTTGGCATCATTTTCAATCTTGTATAAATTTGTTTTCAAGATTGATGGTTTTCTTGGTTTGTGACAAGATGTCGCAGGAAATGTTTTGCATCCATTGTAGAGGGAATTGTGTTGACGCTAAAGAGTTTGCAAGATGGACTTGATTCTCAGTGGGAAGGCTGTTAGTATTCCAAGCACAAGGATAACAGTGGGTCAGCAACAGCGAGAGGACAGTGGTTGAGGGACATAACTAGTTGCAGTGCAAGGCATGTCAAAGTATCCAGGTGATTGTCAAAAAGACTTTTCAAGTAGAATCAATTGATAGAACTTGGAAGCAGAAGAATATTGAAGCTCAGACAGATAATCATAAGCTTTTGTGGGCCCAAAATCCTTTCAGTGGGAAGGTGTGATCAGAATCTGGACCAGGGGTCAAAATTTAGCCCAAAAATGAAAGTGCTCAGAATCACCCCAAAACAAATGGGTGTGTAGCCCTCGTTATCAAGAACCCAACACACTTTGAACAAGGTCAAACAGACATTGGATGAGTGAAATATCGAGATTTGTTCGGTTTTCCAAACAGGCAAAAAAAAATGCTGACTGGACAGTCCATACAACTGATGTGGTAGAGGCCATACAACTGACATGGAATGAATGTACACTGAGGTGGCATTTGATGATGTGGAAATAATTTATTGGCAGGTGTGGATGAATCATGTTGAGACACGTGGCATATTTTTGTCAAATGGTTTGGTGCCACGTGGCCTAGGTGTGAGTTGCCACGTGGCACCCTAGTTTTTGGGTAATGGTTGTTTGTTTAAAAGTTTATGGATTCCATGGGGATCGAACCTCAAACCTCCAACATAGACCAAAGTTGTAACGACCCTAGTTGGATAAATGTTTAAGAATTATAAAGTAAAACTAATTAGGGGATTAATTGTGTTAACAAGGTATTAATTAAACAAAGATGATTCAATGGTCTTAATAAAGTGAGTTATTAATTAATTAAAGGATATAATTGTGATTAACTAATTAAATATTTAACTACAAGTTACATTTAATAACATGAGAAATAAATTTAAGAGATCAATGTTATATGTTATAAAAATGGTTACGTACCCAACAAGGGATAACCTGTTAATCCCGAGAAGATAAAACATTAAAGGAAGGATAAGGGACATGCATGGGGGTGGTTGAGGAAGTAACTGCATGAGTTGGTGAAGGAGGAATAAGGGAGGAAGGGAGGGGAGGTGAGAGGCATTGGACAGAGGATGGATTCTGGGAGGATGGTGAGATTTGCTGTGAGCAGAGAGTTTCTGGCTGTGGCTTTGATCAGTTGAGGCACCGAGTTGCTGGAGGTTTTGGGCACGGGGGCCAGGATATCCATAGATATCTTGGAGCTAGGTAGTTTTCCTAGTTGGCAGGGAGGACAATAGGTTTGGGCAGTTATTCTTTGTTTGTGGCAGGATTGGTCTGTGTTTCAGGTAGCAGGAAGGCAACAACAAGGTAGCAAGGCAACATAAATTAGCATCAGAACCATGTAATTTGTTAAACTATGTGTTTATTTCATTATACCATGCAATCATTATTCATTGATAAATTTAAGTTATGGAAGTTGCTCTTATGAAGATTGTTGTTATGTTATGAAGTTATTATCTCAGTTCATGAAATAAATTGCTTATGAAAGTAAATGATGTTTAGAAGTATATGGTTTCTACATATGGTATCAGAGTGTCTTAGTTCGAAATCTGGGCCTAAGGGCCAAAACCCCAAACGCTAACTCCAGCCACACTTAACTTGTAAGCAAAACACATCAGTTGTGTCTTAATAGATTATGTCAAGAAACATTCATCTTGACCCAATATGACTGATACAGTATCAGAAAATATACTCAAGATAGCACCCCTACATTATCCAAGCAAGTGGCCTTATATATATCACAAGCAACCATTTTAGGAAATACCCTTTTACTGGATCATAAATGGCTAATACAGTATTAGTCTGAATATTCAAAGGAACGCCCTTTAAAATAGTGGCAGCAAACCAGATAGTTTGAAGGATCACTTCCCACAAAATGGCTACCCTTAAAGCAACCTGATAAAGCTTTTAAGCACGAAAAAGAGAAGTGATAACCTAATTTTATTTGAGCAATACTTGTCAATGAAGTTTTGGGTAAAATTGACACCTTAAATCGATGAAAATGTCGAGGGAAGCTTCTATCGAAGGCTTGAAGTTGGAAAGATTCAATAACTACATGAATTATACTATATAAAATGCAATAGGACTTTTGCAAGACCTTGAAAAGGCCTACTTCATCTCAAACTTACCTAAATGAGGAGTTGCCAATGCGTAGCAGGAAAAAGGGAGATTTGAAAGACTTGTATCGCACATGAAGTGTGTAAACTACTTGCCTGTATTAGCCTCGGTGAATTTAATAATGAAAAATATCAGGAACAATAGACCCATACAATTTTAACCGTGTCGAAGAGATCCATTTTGACACCACATAATGCTCACGCAACTATCATTATCCCAAAAGGAGAGCTATCTATTACGCCAGAGAACGAACCTGAGCCATCAGATCTCGGGCAGATACCCGACAACCGTCGGATCTGCATGGAGTTGTGAGGGAGTTAAGTCCTCGAGGACAGGAGGAGAAATGTCAACGAGAGGTATGAAGGCATTGGGATATCGACATTCATGAAATTGGGATTCATGAGGTCAAGGAAGTTGGGACCTTTTAAGTCTCGAAATAGCGAGATCGGATTTGGATCCTCCATCAGGGTGAGACACGTGGCGGAGATCTGAAGAGAGTCAGCAAATCGGGAGTTCTGTGAGCAAGAGGTTGGGGAAATCCATGGTGAAAACCCCGATACAATTAGAGCCGTCCATCTAATTGGGACAAGTGGCAACCATCAGAGAGTCATCGGTGTTTGGGCCATCGGGACTCACCCAGATAAGAGCTTCTGGGTTGGCGTTTCGTGAAGTCCGAAATCCCGATGAGTGGGGCCAGCTGACCGCACATCAGAGAGGGAGGATAGTGCCATCGTGAGGGATAGATGTCAGCAAACCGGAGAGTTGGGATTCGAGGAATCAATAATCCCATGGACATATGCACTTTGGCATTGAAAACCTCGAAATAGCAAGAGACGATCAGGACCGTTCGTTCTAAGGACACGTGGCAATGATCGGAGCCATTGGAAAGGGTCACGATAGGAGTTCGTCCATCAGGCCATTGCAAATCGGGAAATCACGGATCCCGTGGAAAAAGTATCCATGCACTAAGAAATCATGAAACGCGATTTCCTGATGGGCCAAGGGACAGCAGGGCCCACGGAAGGGTCAACGGTGGACATGTGGCAGATTACATCACAGATCGGGATATCGCGAGTTTCATGGAAAAAGTATCCATGCACTACGAAATCACGAACCCCGAAACCGCGACGTGATTAACTTAACTCTTAAACCTTCGTTAAAAAGGATTAATTAATTAATGTTTTAATTAGGCCTTAATCACATCGCGAAATCGGAGATCGGGGTTTCATGATTCTTTGTTATGGGAAACCCCGAATCTCGATTTCATTAATAGTTAACTCGCAAAAGTTAAAGTTATAACCCACTTTAAATAAAATTTTAAGGGGGCACTGGAAAATTTATATTTTTGTAAAACTTTAACCATTCGTTGACCAAAGGTAAACGCTAAAAGGCATCGCGAAATTTGAAGTGAAGAAATTCTTGCTCGAGAAGGACAGAAACTTTGATGGGAAGCCACAAGGCAGCGGTCATACCAGAGCAGGTCACATGGACCTCGGTATAGCCAGAAGGGGTGAACGCACAAGGAAGAGGCACATCGGGTATCGGGATATCGGGAATCCCGTAGACACGGGGTTCATGCATTTTGATATTGCGATACCTGAAACCCCGATGAGGGACAAGGCTGTGGCCTTATGGTATAATGTTCATATGGGCCAAAATCTTAGCCAAAGGGCTAACACACAAGTACCGCATCGATAGATCGGTAATCGAGAGACTGTGAGGATAGAGGATCGTGACAACGAGAGTTGTGAAACCCCGAATCCTGAGAGGGAGTATGACGGTGGTCACATGGGAGAGGGTCGTATGGGCCCAGAGCGTAGCCAGGAAGGGATGAGGTCTGAAGGGAGTGCATCGGCATATCGGGGATAGCGAGTCCCATGGACAGGGGTATCAGGGTATTGAAAACCACGAAATCTCGATAAGGGATAAGGCTGTGGTCACAAGGAGAGGCCATGTGGACCACGAGCATAGCTTGGAGGGATAATAGCGATTCCTAAGGACTTGTGAGGTTCGACATTTAGAAACCCGAAACTCCGATGTAGGACAGGGCTGGGGTCACATGAAACTGTAGTCATATGAGATGGATGTCTAGCCTCGAGGGCTAGTACATAAAGTGCCGTATCGGTGAATCAGAAATCGGGAGTTTGAAGTGACGGAAATTATCGACATTGGGGATTATGAAACCCCGAAACCCGAAACTGAGTCAAGAATTTAACAAATAGGTGTAAAAGGCCGTGGTCAGTACGGGAAGACAATGTATATGCATATATATATACACATATCTAACTACATGCATATACACAGATGAATGAATTTTTTAAATACAAAAGAAATAAATCGAAAGCCGAACACCAAAATCCGTACAGAGCTGGAATTACAAGCAAATCATTTTTATTTCTCACTGCAAAAAAAAAAAAAATAGGAAATTACCATTCATTACCACAGTTTAAGGAAGGGTTATGCAATTTCTTGATTCGATCAACTTCGCGTTCTTCACGAAGGTACTGAGACTGTGCACAAGTTGGCGAACTGAATCGTATCTCTTACCATACCTGAGGGTGAACTCCGCAAAGTGTACAGACAGGGGATTGGTTCCCAACATTTCAAAGAGACTGGACTCCAAGTCCTAGATCTTGTCAGTGACCACATCAATATACTCTGTTTCTGTAGAATGAACTGGAGCAGATACAGCAATAAATAGCGCTAGAAAAGTACTCAGAACAATGGTGAGGATGTGAGCCATGGGAAGGGAGATTCAGGAAACCTCTGAACAGAGCAAAGGTAGATCTGTGGAGGAGAAAGAATGACGTGAGGAGGGTCTCAGTGAGTGAGAAGGATGCGTAGGGATTCGGAGAGCTGACAGGTGCAGAATTTTGGGGTTATATACGAGGGAGCTTGAGGAA
>SNQJ01S0014738.1:127804-148813 GCA_010110895.2 Picea sitchensis
TCTTTCAGATCTCACAGACGTGAGTGAAAGATTGGCCCAGATGATACAGTTTTATCATAACATTGTTTATATGCAGGTTGTTATTTGTTATGAAGGACAGTTTGTGAATGTGTTTCACAAAGTCTGAGTAGTTGTGTACTACTGGATTAGACACAGGTGTGTTCTATAAATTGATATTGTACCAGTTGTCATAGGAGATTATCCAGTCGGATAATAATGACAGGTGCTCGTGGTGCTACCAGTTGAATGGTCTGTTGTTCTTAAGACCATAACTCCCTAGCTAGGAGGGAGTGTTAATATTATGGTAGCTTCGGGAGGTATGAACCTCTATGATGACCTATGATGAGATTAGAATCCTGCGGAAGGAAGCAAAGAATTGAAGAAAACCCTAGACAGTTTGTCGGCTGAACAAATATATTTATATTGAATTTATTGATTCCTAGAAAGAGAAGTCGGCCCAGTTAGACTGGTTAGGTCGGCCCCAGTTAGACTGGCCAGTCCACTATAAATACAGGGCGCTATTTTCATTATTACACACTCTCAGAATTATAGAGCCAGTTGTGCGCACTGCAGTTGGAAGTCTTGTGCGCAGGTCTTTGGGAAAGTGGTGCACTAGTTCTGGGTGGGATCATCTGTTCAGTCTTGTTTCTATTCATTTGCTTGGTGCATTTAGCCTCTCTTGGCTATAAATTGTAGCCAGAATTATCTTCTCGGTCAAGGTCAAGGTGCTCGGAGGGAGGCTTCGGCCTGTGGTTGGGAGACGAGGGTATCGTCGTGGTAAAACAAGCACACAATCCTTTATATTCTAACACCACTTTCCTTATTTTAGGGAGTTCTCCATTAACTTTATTTGACTAATTTATTTTTCAAACACTTTGACTTTTAGGGGATTCTAGATGACTCGTGATTGTTGGACATAGTTTCATTATTGTGTTTTCATTGATTTCAAACAGTAGGATGGTATGCATAGATTAAAGATCGAGAGTGTTGGCGAATGAAGATCAAATCTCAGAAGAGATGACATAATGAAGCTTGGAAGGGAAAGCGCATATCACGTCAATACCATTGATATGCAAGTGCCAAATCAACGACAGGGATGGATTGTAGAGAGAAAAAGGAGAATTTAAAAGCTTCTTATTCCCAATCCCGCAAATAGTCTATATCGTCAGATTACAAGAGAAGGATCATTGGAGGAGTATTCAACGATCAGATCAAATCAGTGTTGTTGATATGAAAGTGCCAAATCAATGGTAGGGATAGATTGTGAAGAGTAAAAGGAAAATTAAACAACGTGTTATTTCCAATTCCACAATTTCTCTAGACTATCGGATCTCGTAGATTCAAAAATCAATGACTATGGTTGATCCACCAAATGATTAGATTACATGTGACTGTTGGATATGAAAGCACATATCAAGGGAAGGGATTGATTTCATAGCCCAAAGGGAGAATTAAACAAAGCATTAATTCCAATCCCGCAATTAGTCTAGGTCGTCGATCGACACCCACCAAATAGATCTATAGTTGGCATCAGTTCCTCGACCAACGAGTAGTTTTCCATTGTAGAGATCGATGATAGTTTTAAACATCATGCTAGTTAGGACCATGCAATCATCCCTGATCATTGATCTACTTTGAGACCATTCTCAATCGATGGATCAATTTGAGTGGAAGGATAAGATAAGCAAGGAAAAAGGGTTGATATCTCGAATACCTGAATTCTCGACAGTCGTTGGATCACCCTAAAGTGGAAGAATAGGATAAGCAAGGTAAAAGGGTTGAGATCTCGATTACCTGAATTCCCGATAGCCGTTGGATCACTTTAGAGTGCAAGGATAGGATAAGAAAATAAGAAGAGTCGTTGGATTTAAACCAAGGAAGAGTAGTATCGCAGATAGATTGAGTCGTCAATCTAAGATTATGATCAACGAAAAACATTCATTTTGGGTTACAAGTTGTGAGGAGGTTACACTTCGGGGAATATCACTTTGGAAGAATTGTGAAGTCGAGAAATCAAATTACCCGGAGTCCCAAAGGCCGAAATTCCGAAGTCATTCTCTGTCGTTGATCCGAGGTACATTTTGGATAGTATTTTGACCGTTAGATCAAGCAGATTAATATGTTCCACATCGGGAGATCTACGTCAGCAAGGACACATGGCACAGTCAGATAATGACAAGTGTCAATATGAAATCGATAGTTCAGGTAGGTGTAAATCATGAATCTGAGTGACAAGTGGCAACTACTTGGCATGTGCAATGTCAGCAAGTGACGTCAGCAAGTTACGTCACTCCAGGATGTTTACTTCGGGTTTTTTATCACCAACAAATGACCTAAGTCTCGAAGGCCATAGACTCAAAGTAAATGAGAGCCATTCATATCAAACTCTTGATTAATTCATACATATCATCATGCAATTAAAATGTGACAGTTTATCTTGACAAGTGATCAAGCACTTATTCAACTTATCGCCTGGTCACCACCTAGGTTCGTATGGAATAGAAAAATAAGGGTAAAATAAGGCAGCACTTAAATTGATAATCCCATGGTTCTGCGCATGTGGTCACACATAAATGATTTGAAGGAAGTGCCTCTGTAGAACTCGGTTTCTGCAATATTTGCAGAGATATAGAATCTAGTTAAAAATAAATCGATCCATACCTGTGATCGATTTACGAAAAGAACTCTGACTAAGCTAAAATAATTTACATTAATGTTTAAATAATAATAGTTATTATTGTTAATATTAATGAAGAGGTGTGATGGTCCAAACAAAGGGACAGAATGTTTCATATCTCACACCAGTTGGAAGAGTATATAAATGAGAAAGAGTGGTGAGAAGAAAGTGTCTTTGTAGTCCAGATTAGAAGATAAAAAAAAGAAGTGGATTCCAGGAAGGAGAGCTGAAGATACTTATGAGGTGAGGGTGGAAGGGAGGATCATGGAAGGATTCATATCTTTATTAATCAAATTTTWATTACAAGGGAGTTGTTTCTTCCTAGGGTTGGTGCCCTAAATAAAAAGGAGTTGGTGCTTCCTAGGGTTAGCGCCCTAAATACAAGGGAGTTGGTTCTTCCTAGGGTTGGTTCCCTAAAGATGAGGGAGTTGGTACCTCCTAGGGTTGGTTCCCTAAAGAAGGGGATTGGTGTCTCCTGGAGTTGGTTATCTAAAGAGGATTGGTGTCTTTCATTGTTCTTTATAAAACTTGTAATTGTTGTTAAATATATTTATATAATTGATTTTGCATACAATTAAATGTTGATTCATTGTGATAATTGATCAAATATAAAAATTAACTACTAATTGTTGAAAAAGGGTAGTATAGATTCACCCCCCCCCCTCTCAGTATTCCAACAATGAGGGTCCTCCAACTTCACATGGCCATAACTCTCTAACCGTGAGGAGTTACGTGACATTCCACATACGACCGGAAATGGCATGACAAGCACTATACATCTAGGATAGTTTCACTGACAAATTCACTAACCTTCATATAATTACTCCACAATTACTCATGGGTTATCTAACCATACTTCTAGGATAACTCAATCCACAAAGTGTCTTCCTATGAGGGATTTCACCATAAGGGGACCACTTTGTAGTTTATCCATTTGTACTTCTTATCAACCATGACAATACAATAATGAGTCATCGTTACATCAAACAAAATTGGTTCCATTACCCAAACCTTTGTTCTACCAGACTTTATTCAAGGGTTGACATCAATCACAACCAACCTTAATCAACAATCTCCCCCTTTGTCATTAATAGAAACACTCTGATGCAATACTAAAATCATGTCATGCAACACTGAAGTCATATCACTCATGCTCCTCCTGGAACCATTCCTTATTCCTCTGTATATCTATGATTGTTTCTCCCCTTGGAGTCATGCCTCTGTCTTCTGCATATAATAAATCTCTCCCCCTTTGTCATCAATGACAAAGTTATCTTTCTATATGGGGTTGCTCTCCCTAACTAAATTGTCCTCTTTATGGTGCTTCCTCATGTACATCTAAGACATATAAGATAATCATTCAAAGTAATTCATTTTGGAGTAGAAATAACTCCGAGTCTCTGGTGAAGATACTCAAAGGCTTCCCATGGAAGTGGTTTTGTAAAGATGTCTTCCACTTGTTCTTTTGTGCCCACATACTCAACTCTGATGTTTTTTTCTACAACTTGTTCTCGTAGAAAGTGATACTTGATTGGAATGAGATTCATCTTGGAGTGCATCACCGAGTTCTTTGAGATACTGATGGCACTTGTATTATCACAATATATTGGAATGGGCTCATCATACTCAACCTGTATATCTATCAGATTTTGTTTCATCCAAAAAACCTGTGTACAATATACTCATGTTGCAATATACTCTACCTCGGTTGTAGATAAATATATTGATGATTGTTTCTTACTTAGCCGTGATACTAAACACTCACCCAAGTAGAATGTTTCTCCACTAGTTCTTCGTTGGTCATCAATACAACCTTCTCAATCTACATCTATGTAGGAAATAAGAGATATATCCTTTCCTTTTGGATACCATAATCCAAACTCTTATGTTCCTTTGAGATATATGAAAATCCTCTTTACTACCAATACATGTGATTCCTTTGGTGCTGCTTGAAATTGTGCCACCTGTCCAACTGCCTACATTGCATCTAGTATGGATGTTGTCACATATAATAGGCTACCAATAATTAGGTTGTATTTCCTATTATCTGTAGACATTGAATCATCATCTTTTCTCAACTTACAACTGGTTTGCATGGGAGTGATAACTGGTTTGAAATATTCCATTCCCATAGCATTTCTCTGATATACTTGGTTTGAGAAATAAAAATTCATTGGTTTCTTTGACGTATCTGAAGTCTTAGAAAGAAGGATAGTTCTCCAAGTAATGACATTTCGAATTTATTTTGCATATCCTTTGCAAGTTTCAAGCTTAACCTGTCATCATCATTACCAAAAATAATATCATCAACATAAACTTCAATTAATAAAACACTATATTGACTTACCTTGATGTAGAGGTTTTTGTCTACACTTTCTTTTCTGAACCCTGCCTATTGTAGATATTTATCCAGTTTAGAGTACCATGCTCTAGGAGCTTGTTTTAGACCATACAAGGCCTTCTTTAATTTACACACATAATATGCATTCTATGACAACTGAAATCCTTCTAGTTGTTCAATGTAGACTTCTTCTTCAAGTTCCCCATTCAGAAAAGCTGATTTTATGTCCATCTGATACACTTTAATTTTTTTGGAGCATGCATAATCTAAAATCAATCAGATTGCTTCCTATCTAGAAAATTGGGAAAATGTCTCATAAAAATCGATTCCTTCAACCTGTCTATATCCTTTACAAACCAATATAGCTTTGTTCCTTGTAACTTTTCCACCTTCATTCAATTTATTCATGTATACCCACTTTGTGTCAATCACATTCTCATCCTTTAGTATTGGAACCAATTCGCAAGTGTCATTTTTCTCTATTTGATCCAATTCTTCATCCATGGCCTTATTCCAAAATTCATCCTTGCCGGCCTCTTCAAGGCAGGTTGGTTCAATTGTAGATGTGAGTGATAGGTGCATTTGTTCTGGTGAATGCATTCTTCTTCTAGTCTTAACTCTTGCATCTTTGTTTCTGATAATATAATCTAAAGGATGATTCTTCTATACTCGTCTGCTAGGTGTATTTGGAGGCACTTGATGAACTTTCACTTATGCTTATATCGGATCCTCTTGATCGTCCCCTTCTTTTTCATCTTTTGTTTCTTCTTTGCAAAATTGTTCCATTGATTCATTTTCTTCTTCCGTTAGTTCTTGTCTACTTGTTTCATCAATTGTTACATTGATGCTTTCCACAACTTTGTTCAATCTCAGGTTGTAACACTTGTATGATTTCCTTGTACTTGAGAAACCAACAAGTACTCCTTTGTCCAAACGAGATTCAAAATTTCCCATTCTGCCATCTTCTCTTTTGATGTAGCATTTTCTTCCAAAAACTATGAAGTGCTTCACATTTGATGGTCTTCCTTTCCATATCTCGTAGGGAGTTTTGTCAATGTTATTTCTAAGCATTACTCTATTTTGAGTGTGAACTGTTGTATGCACTTCCTTTGTCCAAAAAATATTTGTCAATTTGGAATCCATTAGAATTGTTCGAGGCATTTCCTGTACTGTCATATTCTTTCTTTCAACAACTCCATTCTATTGAGGTGCCCTAGCAATGGAGAATTTCCTTTTTATTCCATGATTGTTGTAGTAGTCCATAAATTCCTTTGAAGTGAACTCTCCTCCATTATCATATCTCATGCATTTGATTTTTGAATCCATTTCATTTTCAACCATTTCCTTGTAGATATTGAAGTTTTCAAAAGCTTCTGACTTATTCTTAAGAAATCAAACTACAGTCATTCTTGTATAATCATCAACTAATAACATAAAGTATTTCTCACCTTTTAAACCCTTTGTTGTAGTTGGTCCAACTAGATTAGTATGCACAATTTCCAGTGGTCTTGTCATTGAATATTCCTTTGATTTGAACTTGGTCTTTGTTTTCTTTCCTTGTTGACAATGCTTGCATAAAGTGTTGGTTGGTTTCATGATCTGGGGCATTTCTATGACTTATTATATTTTGTTGACTTTGACAAGGTTATCAAATTGTATGTGACCCATTCTTTTGTGCCATATCCAACTTTCATCTTCCTTTCCTAGACAACACTTTTCATTTCCAATTTCACTTAACACATATATGTTGCTTGTAGTTCTTGCAGCTATAGCAATCAATTTTCCTATATATTCTTTTATTATCTCGTACTTTTGTGAATTGAAAGTGACTTTATGAACTTGGTCACACAATGGACTCACACTTAAACGATTATGTTTAATATCTTCTACTAGTAGAACATTGTCTTCCTTTGTATTCTTGTTCCCAATTTTGACTGTGCCTTTTCCAATGATTTTAGATGAATCATCATTTATGAAGGAGATTGATCCATCTCTTTCCTTTATTAATGTAAGATACATGTCTCTATCACCTGTCATGTGTTTTGAACAACCATTGTCAACATACCAACCATGTTTCTTCTGCTTAGCTTGTAGAGAGAGTGTGCATTCTTCATTGTTGTACTAATTTTGATTTCTTATCCATGTCCTTTCCTGAGGTTTATGTTTGTGATTGTTGTTGTTCTGTTGCAGTTATCTAGGAGGGATTGTCATTATGCAATCTTTGGCCATGTGTCCAAAGTTGTTACACTTGTACCATTCCACTTCAGTGCACAATGATTCAAACCCGTTGTAACTTCTTCTCTGTGTTTCACTAGGCCTTATTGGATAACCCTTTTGTGTATGACTTTCAAAGATGTTTATGTTCCTGTTGTTAGCTCTGCAATTCATAGCTTTATGTCCAAAATTATTACATGCATAACATAAACCAAAAAATATAGTTTGATATCTGGGAGTTGAATATATTCTGAAAGGAGGTTCTCTTATGAATCCTTCTTCTTCCTGAGACCTATATGTTTCTATTGGTCGTTGATTCTGAAGTCTGAATATTCTTGGTGGAGGAGTGTCCCTGCAATTTTCTCTGTAGACCTTCCTATTCCCTTTGTTTCTGCATAGCTTTTTGGATATGTTTCTTCTTCTCTTGTTTTGGAACTTGATCCATTTTTTGTATGATTGTATCTAAGTCCAGACTTGTCATGATTAGGCCTTTGATTGTTGATAATGTCGTTCAAAACTTTTGAGTTGTTCTGCATATTTTTCTTTTGAATATCCTTTATTAATGTGACAATCTTTGCTTCCAAATTTTTAATGATCGTGTCTCTTCCTTCTAGTTGTTATTTGAGTGCTTCTTCAATTATTTTATCTTCTTCAATTTGAACCTTCAAATTTGTGATCATTTGTTCTAATTCCTGAGTGTCTTCTTTCTTGTCTAGTTCCACTTGTAGCTCTTTTTTTTCCTCTTTTCTCTTCTGATAACTTCTATGGCACTGAACAATTCCTCTTGGTAGTCAACTTCTTCCTCTTAAATTTATTCTTCAACTTATTCATATTCTTCTTTAGCTTCTTCATATTATTCTTCAAAATCTTCTTTATCAGAGTCTTCTACTCCCATGAATAGAACTCTTTCTGTCTCACTATCACTAACTTCATATTCATTTGATCATGAGATGTCTTCTTTGGTGCATAAGATTTTATTGAAAATTTTATTTGTGGTTCTTTTGTCTTTATATGTTTGTTTTCTTTTTGGGTAACCTTCATCATTTCTCTTTTTCTTATGAGGACATTTTTTTATAAAAATTACCAATACCATCACAATTAAAACAAATTAAAGGAATCTTACCTATATACCTACCGTCGTTACCCTTGTTCATTTTTTTGACAAAGTTGGTCACTTATTCATCATCTTTTGAGAGGTCACTATTGTTGCTATATTCATTTTCATGTTACTTTCCCTTTTTATTTGATATTTTGGATGCTTTGAAGGTTGCTTCTTTTACATCTCGATTTTCCTGTTCAGTTCTCATTTCATATGCTGTGAATATTTCATGTAGTTCGTCCATGCTTATTAAGTTTAGATATTATCTTTCTTCTAGTGCTAATATCTTAGGGTCAAATCTCATAGGAAGAGATATTAGTACATTTTGAACAATTACACATTCTTTGATTTCTTCTCCCAATCCCATCATTGCATTTATTTTTTCATCGAAACGTAAGAAGTAAGATACAATATGTTCATCTTCCTTCATATTTAGTTGTTTGAACTGACCTCTGTAAGTTTGAAACTTTGCTGCTTTGACTTTTGAATATCCTTCACAAATATTTCGAAGTTTGTCCAAAATCTCTTTAGCGAATTTACAATGTGCAAATTTAGTGAACAACGTTTCACCAAGACCATTCAGAAGTGCATTTATGGATTTGGAATTATTCTAACCAAGTTTCATTACTTTGTCATTTGTTGTCGAAACTATTGGTACTATGTATCCATCTACAATTGATTTCCAAATTTCAAATCCATGTGCCTGTATATATGTCTTCATCCTTATTCTCCAAAATGCATACGTTTGTCCATCAAACTGTGGTATTCCATTTTTATGCAAGTTGTTTCTCTCCATGATCTATCTTTTGGTGGTTAAACTGATTTCTGAAGAAACTTGCTTTGATACCAATTACTGGATTACTGAGAGGAAGGGGTTGAATCAGTAATAGAGAAATCTAATCCTTTTTAACCATATAATCCAAGTGTTATATCAATGTAGCATTATCATCCAATAAATGTAGAGTAAATAAGGAATGAACAAATGAACAATCATACACATACACAGTACACCAGTGTTTTATGTCGAAACCCAAAGCGGGAGAAAACCACAAAATTTTTTTTCTTATATGTCTTGAAGAATTAAATTCATTGGAAGCACCAACTTCCTTTGTTTTCCAACTGCAACTGGAAGGAGGCTCCAACCTCCTAGTTTCTTAGGCTACAACCTGAGGGAAGCTCCAGCTCCCCAATTCTCTAGCTACAAACAGAAGGAGGCTACAACCCCCTATGTTCTCCAGCTACAACTAGAAGGTGGCTACAACCACCTGTCCTTGCTCCGTCCAACCTCCCTGAAGTAGAAGTAGAATTATGGAACCACTGTCACACTATTACTGTGAGATATACCACTATACAACTTTATCAATCAATACCATTGACCTGCAACCAACGTATACAACTTCCTTGTAATCAATATATGCCTTAACTGAACATGTGTCAACAAAATACAATAGCTTTGTGACCTGTAGTGTTGTAACACACGTATGTACATGCCCTATATGTTATGCAGCCCACGTATGTACGTGACCAAACTATTACGAAACATGAGTATTCCTTATGAAAACTTATGACCCTGTGTAACTTCTTTCACATAGATCTGTAACCTTTCACTATATCCAGACTGTAATTGTACCCTGTGCATGCATCCTCATACATAACCTTTACATAAAGCATATATATCTCTCTCTATTCATGTGCCATATAGGTGTGTGTAATCATGAACAAGTATAATAACCATCACATGATCTAGCCATCAAAAAATTTCGGATATTCATCCTCTCAATACATCAACCACTTCACAAATACAATCTCTCAACCATGTACCTCAAACCCTTAGCTATATTCCAAGAAATACAAGATGTTCCTCAACAAGAAGTATCAATGATAAATATACCAACATTGTATTTCTATAGATCTGACTTATACATAAGATCCCATGTAGCCACTAGTCTCCCTAAGGATAATCCTCAAATCTCCATAACCATTTCTCATGCATACATCAAAATTCAACTATTCATAGGAATAAGACATACCTTTTGAACCAATGGATAGATTTGATATATCTGAGCACTGTAGACCTTCCTGGGAGCTTGATCTCAAAATCTAGAGCCTCTGCATATTCATCTTCCCAAGTTTCCATGGCTTTACCAACATGTACGCACCCTAATACGCTATCATCCCACGTACGTACGCACCCTAATACACTCTCATCCCATGTACGCCTTAGTATGTACACACCCTAATACACTGTCAGCTCGCGTATGCCTAAGAAATTAGGGTTTTTTAGTATTCAATATAATTCTGAAACTTTCATCATCAACCCTTCGTACTACCTCAGACTTTCACAACTTTAGATGTATCAATGAGTAATTTCAATAAGACTTACACAACAAAAGATATTCAATGTGTTCAAGTGTGATTAAATGAGAGAGCCTTGCCTCTTATTTATACTTTCATGTACCATTCCACTTTCCTTATTTTAGGGAGTTCTCTATTAAATTTATTTAACTAATTTCTTTTGCAAACACATTGACTTTTACGGCCTTCTAGATGACTCATGAGGACCCTCCAACTTCACATGGCCATAACCTTCTAACCGTTAGGAGGTATGTGACATTCAACATACCAACGAAAATGACATGACAAGCACTATACATCTAGGATAGTTTCACTGACAAATTCACTAACCTCGATCTCATTATTCCACAATTATGCATGGGTTCTCTAACCATACTTCTATGATAACTCAATCCACAAAGCGTATTATCGTGAGGGCATTCACCATAAGGGGACCACTTTGGAGTTCATCCATTTGTACTTCTTATCAACCATGACAAGACAAGAATGAGTAATCTTTACATCAAACAAACTTGGGTCCATTACCCAAAACTTTGTGCTAGAAGACTTTCTTCAAGGGTTGACATCAATGACAACCAACCTTAATCAATAATGCACCTCAGATGTGCCCTCAATTGAATACTTGTTGTATCTTCATTTACGTAGATGCCACCTCTTCATTTCCGTATAATTCACCAATTTCAGTTATGTCTCACACATGCCTCAGATAAACCTGCATTTCTAGACTTAGGAAAAATCAGCCCAAGAGGAGCTCACCCATCTCTATCCAATGAATCCACATTGAGGTAGCACAAGTCCTCCCAGAGTGGAGTGACTTGGCTCCATGAGGAAGCTTCCTCCCTTCATTTTCATCAGAATCATAGAGAACTTTCTCTCCTTGTCTTACCAAAACTTTTATTGCTTGGTTGTGCTCCCTTGTTGTCTTATAGGCTCTCCAAAGGTTACATCGTGAACTGTCACTCGTCTTCATGAACCCATGCCCAAATGAATTGTCACACCCTTTAGTGGAACCAGTGGCCCAAAATAATCATAACACCCCTTTGCGGACCTAGTCACCAAAACATATCCATCCACTCGTGAACCATCATTCCCATCTAGACTAACGCACTCAACCTTGGTGCACCCCTCATGTTGTTGTGCCCCATATTCCAAATTGACTCATCCTCTTGGGTGCACACACCACTTAGGTGCGTTAGGATAAATCCCTAAGTGTGTCCCCATATTCTAAATATAGCTATAACTTTCCAAAAGACTGTGGCAGAATGAATATGTGTGAATGTTGGATTTGTTGAACCTTTTTGTTATAAAAGGTAATGTATGTATTTTTGTTACTAATTAAAAATGGATAGTGTTGCATAACTGTTGAAAGGGGGCTTTCCAAGATAGATCATGATTCTATGAGAGAGATGAAGAGGGGAACCAAAAATGGTTGAGATGACCCCCACTAGAACAGTACCTTACTGGAATTAATTAATTAGACCCAAAACACTCCCCTGACCTAGAAATGAATTGTCAGTTAGAATGGTACTTGGAAATCCCTCCTCAAGAGTTAATGAGGAGATAAGAAGAGTACCCATATTCAAGGCTTCCTGACCTGACCATGAGTTGAGGATTCACACCGATGCAATATTTCTAAGGAAGGAAAGAAATGAAGTGATTTTGTGGGTAGAGGTAGATCTACAAGAGGGAAGAGTAGAGAGACTAATCTCCGAAAGAGAGGAGAGTGCTTGCAACTATCTGGTTCAAAGGAGAACTGAGAACTAAATTCATTATGGATGCAATAATATGTTGGCATCACTGTTGGGCCCAAGATATGATCGATTTTATGACAGTAATTGGATACTTTTGCAGAATGTATATATGTGTTTTTCATGTTTTGAAGAAGATTTTGAAGAGTATTTTGTGCCAAAACGCTATGATCTACACCAGGTATGTATAATTCATGTTTTATATTGATCTTTAGTATAATTCATTATGTTTTTATGTTTCCAAGGATCTAATTCATGTTTTATGGTGTTACAGGGAAAAATCGCATCACGTTTATACTTCTAACACTCAGTCCGACACTCCATCCGGTACTCGATCTGGTACCCGGTCCAACACTCTGTCCAGCACCTTGTCATGCACAAAAACGATGGGCGATTTGGCGGTTATGGTATTGGTAGCTAGTGATGGGTGAATCAAGAACATGGGTTTTTATCGTTCTTATCCCCTCCAACTACTGAACTCTTGACAACTCAGTTTGGGTTGTTGAGATGGGCGATTATTGGCTCTCTCCATTTCGGTAGTTAGGGCACCGTTAATGTAATTTGTTGTTTATAGAAGAGGTTCGACCCTCCAATGGTCGAAATCTTAATCTGTAAAACCTATAAATACCACCGTGGTGGTCATACAATAGTTAAGAAGCAGTAGAAAGAGTAGTGTGTTAGAGACAAATATGTTTTTCTCTGTTTTTCCATTTTCCATTGCCAGAATTGTATAAGACTGCGTTTTGCAAGTTTTAATGGTGAAATCGTTTTGTTGAGCTCATGGTGTGCATTTGAGAAGTGACCACGACTTGCTGGGGGCCCCATCAGTAGTTTGGTAACTGTTCTATGTGTTATTTTTTCATTTCATAGCTTAGATGTCTTTTTTATTTCCTGTACATGATATGTTCCTTTATTTCTTTGTTATCGAATTTGTTGTTGTAGTTTAATTGTTTTAATTCTCTTTTACACATTAGTATGGAGGCATTTTGTTAATATTAATTGATTTTATAGTTAGGAACGAGTTTGCAAACTCATACACTAACCCCATTTGCAATTAAATATTAGATTGTGTTTTATTTATGCTCTTAGAATCAAGTTTAAAATAGAGTAGAACATAGTTTTATTTCTTTCTTTCTTTAAACGAGGATTCGGTGGATGGATAGGGTTAGTTTCAGTTTTTATTTGTAGATTCCTTATTCAATTATTAATTAGATTTATTCATTAGTTTACTTTCTATATGCTAGAATCATGTCTTAATATATGTTTTTAAGCATTTTCCTTTTTGCAATTGGAATTGTTAAAATAGATATAACATAGTTTCATTTTATGAACTTTCTTTCCTAGAATTGGATTGCAATCACAATTCTTAGTTAATGATTGAAATTAATTATGATTTTTTATTACATAACATAGAGTATGATTACAAACTCATTATATTGTTGATGGTTAATAATTCCATGAATATGCAGGGTAATTGACGATTGTTTCTATAATAGCTAAATTCTCATTGGATTGTTTAATCCATACCTTTCACTTTTCTATTGAGATCAGTATTGAGATTATACCGCTTGAATTATCTTTTGTTGTCAAGTTCCATCGAGATATTATAAGACACCGAAGACATTTACATAACCACCAACATTATATTTGAGTTTTTATAGGTGAAAAGATAATTTCTTGCTTTTGTAGATCAGAAGATAGTTTTATTGTTGTTGTAGGATAGATAGTCTTTTTCTTTGGTAGATTAAAGAGGAGTTTGCTTATCATAGATTAAAGGTTAGTTGTTAGTTCTTATTTCTTTCAATTAAATAGATTTCCTTTTATGAATTAGAAATAGTTTTGAAGTTTGAATTTCACTTGCCTCTTAGCTTAGCTAGTTGTTCAATGAGCAATTTTAATTAGATTACTTGCAGTAGAAATTATGTGAGGGTATTCAGTTGTTTACTTACTTTAATAGGTTAAATTGCTTACTTCTCTATTCTTTCCTTGATAGTATAGTTGCTTGTTTATTTACTTTCTTTTATAGGGTTGTTTCGCATTGAATTTAGGTGGGCTAGTGAAAGTAGTTTGCTTTTCCTATTTTCTTATTGTTATGATTAATAGTTGCTTTTGTTATTTTCTTATTGTTATGATTAATAGTTTCTTTTTCTATTTTCTTATTGTTATGATTAATAGTTTCTTTTTCTTATTGTTATGAAGTAGTTTTCTTTAAATAGGGTTTTCACTTGTTTTTCTAGAACTATCCATCGATCCTTGATCCAAAAGTACTTAGGTTACATAGTTTTAAGTTGCTTAGTAGGGTTTTCTCATCAGATAGGTTTTCTTGAGTATATTATTCCTTAGATAGCCACTTCCTTAGTTAGATTATACTACTACCAACCCTTCTACCTTGGCATATATTTTGCTACAACTCTAAGTTTACTTACCTCGGGTTGACAATTTAATTGAGGGTTTTTAGTGTGTTTTTAGTGCATATAGAACACCCATCAATCATTTTCAGTGAAACATGATAAACGAGGTTTCATATAGGATGAGTGACTATGGAAGTACTTGTTGCAGGCCCCTTACTTGGTATAAATGATTGCTCAGTTCCTGTGGGAGGAGGATAGTAACCTTTGTCTCAAATGTCGTCGAACAAGAAGAAGGAGTCTCTCTGAGAGCATCATAGTTTTTCTAGGGGGTGTCCAATAGTAAATACATTCAGGAGTGTCTATGCCTATGGTTGGGTGGAAACAAGAACCCCTCTTAGCAGTTGCATCACAAATTTTGGTTTATGATAAGTATTTTCATACTTTGTGTATTGGAATGGAGGTGATGGTTGAATGCTTGTGTTTATGGTTAAATATTACATTGTTTGATAAATCATTAGAAATGCTTATTATTATTCTGTAAACTTTTGTATTTACATGTTTCCTCTTTACCTCTGCTTAGAAACAAGGGGACTATTAGACATGGGTCTTTAAAATAATTTCAAAACAAATCTACGATTTCTCTAATTGTTGAGAAACTATTAGGGAAACATTACCAAGGAATGATTTTGTAATATAGGAGTTAGTGCAGGCTTCGCTAGAACACCTCGTTCATCTTGTCCTCTTCATTCACCCTTTGCAGGTCACTAAGTTTGAACTCTGTAGAAGGAGGGAGCCTCTTTCAAACCCTTCACCTATGTGACCGAGCACTCAAGTCCATGGCCTTAAAAAAATCATAGCTAAGAGTTAAGTGTGTAGACCACGAGAATTATCTGAAGATTCATATGACCAAGGCCTGGGATCACTGCCCTAGGAGATAATATTTTATGGATTGGGAACCCCAAGAGTTCAGAGCTATGTGGTTTTATGGCCTTATCACTCTCATACCAAACAAGGAAAACATGTTGGTTTGGTTACCAACGAGGTTGACTGACATCTATTGGCTTCTTTAACTGTGAACGATGGACCTATCCCACCGTTAAATGATGACTGACTTACCAATCGTGAACTAACATGAGCCACATATTTGAAGGTATTCAAGAGTCTCCCTTGACGTTGGATCTACGTTGAGGTCAGTCCAGTCTTGACCACTTCAGGAAAACATAGGTGTCATAGCACCAAATTCATTGAATGTCAAAGTTGTGAATTAATGTGAGCCATGGATTTGGGGAGTCCATTGAGAAACCCTATTAATTGTTTGATTAAATAGTGGAGGGACTCGCGTACGACACTTCGATGAATTCCTACTTTGGGACAGTGGAGTTGTCATAATGCAAAAATCATCAAATTTCAGAGCTACGAATTAACAAGAACCATATATCAAGGGATGCTTCGGGATCTTTCTTGGTCATTATATCTATGCCAAGGTCAGTTTGACGTTGACCAGTCCAGGAGAAAGGGGGTGGTAAGAGAATAGAGGCCTCAAACGCATAATTCACAAAGTGATAACAGCCCTACATATAAGGACGTTTCAGGATCTTCCATGACCGTTAGATATAGACCATGGTCATCATAGTGCTGAACACTCCTGGAGAAAAGAGGAAGTTACATGGGGGATCCCCAGAATGTTGAAGTTACGAAGTAATGGAGGCCGTAGATAAATGGATCTACGTGGATTCATCTCGACCATGAAATCTAGGGGTGTTGGAAGGCGATCAATGTGGAGCAACATGGCATGCTGACGTCACCCAAGGTTCCCTAGACCCAAGTTTTATGTGCCACTTGTCACCTTGATTCATACTTTTTTCAAACCCTATGTGCCCATTAGAACATGACACATGTCACCCACTAATGGGGCCACATATCATCTCTTCATTTCCACGTATCACCCCTTAGCACATACTCCCTTGGAATATTGGTGGGTGGAGTACTTGGGACCCACCTATCCTTGCCTCTATGTTTAATACGCCACCAAGTGTAAGGGTGGACCCTTTGGGAGTTTGGGATTTCGTGACTCTGGAGGATATGTGCGTAGAAAGGAAAAGGGGTTCTTAGTGATGAAGTGTCGAATTTCGAATTCCCTTTAGCTTATGTTTTAAACAAGGATCAAGTCATGTCGTTGGATTATATGGTGGATGGAATTCCACTATGGATGTAGGAATGTTGGATAATCTTCAGGACTTCAGGGAACTTAGGATGGTATGAATGATATGGACCCATGTGGCCCTTGACTTATAGTGCCCGAACAACTTCAAGAGGCCATAACTTGCAATCCAGAGCTTAGATTTGAGCCTGGTAGTAGACATTAGAAAGATATGGTTGAGTAGAATATGATGGAGACCTCAGAAAGAGGATCCGAGACGATTAAGGAAAGAGAATTGTTGATTCCCAATCCATAAAAAAGGTTCTTAGGGGTCAGGTGTGTTACTAATTGGTATCAGAGCAAGAAACAACATTTGGCCTTCTTGGTCTCATGAACGAGTCACATAAAAATATTAATAGAGAACGTTTAGGGGTGACACCCTACCTTACCCCTTTCATAAGAAGATTATTCAAAGCACTACTAAAGAGAGGAACAAGAATTTATATTGTCGTTATACGTTTTGAAAAAAAAATATGAACTGTGCATTGTTCATAAACTAATAGATAATTAACTAATAGAAAATGTTTTATTAGCACTCAAGCGATGTGTGGACAGCAGGAAAACTATAGCGTAAGGGATGGTGACACACCATGAGTTCGGAAAATCTCCCACAATGGATAAGAGGAATCTGATGAGAGGAGGGCGATGGAAACCCCTCCATATTTGGCTGAAACTGTAAGAAGCCTCATGGAAGAATTATAGAGTTGTAAGGATGACAATGAAACGATCATAAAAGAGAAAGAAAATCAAGTTGAAATTAACACAGTCCTACTACAAATATTATCATATGTATAAAGGAAATTGCAACATGGACCAACAACTAATCATGTGGACATACATCATACTAAGAAACTCAAAGTCCACCTGAGATATGAAAGCATAGTCCTGAAAGTGGCCACACAATGATAATCACCTCAAAGAATTCCCAACGTGGAGTCAAGAGATACTCATCAGAAGAATCCTCTAGTGAGTAAAATGACAACACCAAGAGATATTCTAGTAGAAAAACAAGTTCACATTCCCACAGGAGAAGGAAGAAGAGGAAACATTGCAAGAGCCATGACCCTTCAGTGTTTAAGAAAGCCAAACCACCCACTATCGATGGAGAAATTAAGAAGGGGAAGAAGAATAATTTTGGCTACTAGGTTTGAAGAAGTACTTCAGATTCCGTGACTACTCTGAAAAATTAAAGGATCGAATAACCATTTTCAACTTGAATGGAAAGGCCTGCATTTGGTGGGAGGAACTTAATAATGTGAAAGGAATCCATGAGAAGGACTCGTCATGGAAAAAATTTGAGAAATACTTCAAGAAGAAGTATCTATCATAGAAATACTTTGATGGGAATACCAAGGAGTTCTATGAGCTCAAGTTATGACAACTCACAATAGATGAATATATCAAAAAAAATCTTGAGCTGATAAGGTATGTTATCTACATAATGTATGAAAAATTAAAGATTCAACGATTTATTAGTGGATTACCTTAGTCCTTCCAAGAGAGAATTGAGTTTGATGAGCCAAAGACTTTAGAAGACACTATTCACAAGGCAAGGTATTTCTATGAGTAACTGAAGAATAAGATAGAACTTCTTGAGGACTGGAATAAGAAAAGAAGTTCAAGATTCAAGAAGAAGAGGTATAAACCCTAAAGATTTAAAAACCATGGGAAATGATGTAGGAGCATCCACATCTCATCAAGCGAGCCAACATGTGGGGCAGGAAAGATAGCTGGACAGCGCCAGCACCGAATTTTGAAACACCTGATATTTGTTGCGCCAAGCATTAATGAGTTGATGTAATGAAGCGCACTTGTATTGTATTATAGATAGGAAGGAATTTATTAGTTTTAATGCTGTTAGATAGGAATTTATTGTAGATTTGATAGTTGTAGAATTTGAGAGGGAAAACGGAATATAGACACCCTCCTTTGTACATTGCATTCAGAAGCATTCATTCATTCAGGGAGCAAGAAGAGAAGAGCAGAGTAGAGAACTTGTGGAGAGCCCTCATGTATAGATTGGATTAATAGAAAGAACTTTTGATTCAATTTCATGACTGGTGTTGTTTTCTCTGTGTATGTTGCTTATGTGCTTGTGAGTGTTTGTTTCCTTATATGCATTTGATTTGATATGTTGTGCATGTGATTTCATAGATGATTTGAAAGTCTGTGAGAGAGATGAGAGTAAGTTTCAATTGTTTCTAGGTCTGAGCCAGGAGATTCCTGCATAGAGTGCAATTGAATTCATCCGCATAGAGTGCGTTCATGAGGCCAGACAGTTAAACTCTTATTCTCATTTGCCTAGAGTTGAATTGGGTTATTCGAGCCATGTAAGGGAAGTACAGGCCGGATTGGAGGTCTCAGAGCGAGTCTGAGAAAAGGAAGACATGACTGCTGGTGTCAGGAGGGCACAGAGTCTGGGCGAGTTCAACAATTGAGAGTGTTTGAAGGTCAAACACAAGCAGTTGCACAGAAGTCCCTGAAGAAGTCAGAGTTGGCAAAGTTTAGGAGGGATAGTTCCTTCTCATTACAGTGGGAACCGACCCAGGAGAAGTTCCAACCAGGAAGGAGTTTTGAAGTGGAGGAGATCTCTAAGAGGGAGAATTGATGGATAGGGTCTGCAGAAGGAATTCGCGAAACCCCGCCGATCGTTGGATCGTGGAGAAGCTACGCGGAAGTTAAACTATAGGCGCAGGAAGGATCAAAGCCCATCGGGGTTCAGCATTCAGCCTTTGACGAGGTGAAGCGCAGACTCGTTGAAATCGTGAGTTGCAATTTCCCGAATTAACCGGAACTGTTGATTTCGACGAGACAAGTGGCACGCGATCCCGGAAGGTCGGGATTCAGCGTTCGGGGTTTTCAACATAACGAAACACTTGCATTGTGGATTCACAATCCGCAAAATCCCAAAGAGGACATGGCAGTGTGGGACCTCAGAGGAAAGTGGAGTACATGTGTCACCTTATCAGGGAATCGACACATTGGGCCTTGGGGACTGTAAGTTCAAGTGGTTGACATCACGGGTAGCGATATCCCGATAGGGAAAAATCCTGACGAGTGGAAAGCGTTGACCATTGACCATCGGAGATCGGGGTTCGGAGTTTTGTTTTGCATGTGAACTATACTCATGAGGTTCATGATACCATGAAACCTAATTTCCTGAGAAGCAAAGGGGAGATCGCCAAAAGAGATAACTGTGGGTAGAGGACTCCCGAGAGGAGTTGGAAGAGTTCTTTAACTCTTCGGGCCTGTGAGAAAGAAGGTCCTGGTGGAAATGGCTGTTGCCGAGAGCGGTTGCATTAGAGTGGTATCAGAGCCAGGTTAAGAGTTCTCTTTGTTCTGGTAGCGGAGAGAAAGGAGATTACACCATGCCGCCGAGACGAGAAAGGCAGTCTCCTGATCGAGAAGATAGGGATGCCCGAAGAAGAGGAATATCGGCAGGGAATCCAGAGATGGAGCGACAGATACGAGATCTCAGGGCGAGACTCGAAGAGATGGAAAAAACTTAGCGACGTGAAGCAGGTGCTAGAGATATTAGTGACTCTGAGGTCGAAGAAGAAGCTGGACACGATGCCGAAGAGGTCTCAGCAGAAGACATTTCAACAGAGCAGTTGATTAGAGCCATCTCTAGGATGAGTTCTAAGACAAAAATGGACATTCCCGTTTATGAGGGGAGTCTAAATGCAGAAGAGTTGCTGGATTGGATCCAAGCACTCGATACCTACTTCGATTACGAAGATATCGAAGAGGACAAGAAGGTGAGGCATGCTGTCACGAAGCTGAAAGGACATGCAGCCTTATGGTGGGATGAGTTGCAGGCTGACAGGCGCTGCAAAGGAAAACAGAAAATTAAAACTTGGGACAGAATGATCGCTAAGATGAAAGCGAAGTTCATCCCTAGAGATTACCAGATCACACTGTTCAGGCAGATGCAGAACCTGAGACAGAAGATGATTTCGGTGAAGGAATACACTGAGGAGTTCTACAGGCTCAACATTTGAGCAGGTCACCGAGAGAGTGATGA
>SNQJ01S0014738.1:154205-192246 GCA_010110895.2 Picea sitchensis
AAAGGTATAGATGAGGAGTATAATAGGGTAGTGGGGATGTCAATTTAGAGGCTCAACATTCCCCCATGCCAAAACCATTGCATGTCCTCATGCAACTAAAACAAACCCAAAATTTTCAAAATTTGAGACTCCATTCTTTACTTGTATGGATCAATGATTTTGATAGCTGAGGCTTCTACTTTCAGCTCCCTTTTTATGACCCTAATGTACTATAAGAGTCTTAGTACCTTCTTGATCTTATTAGAAGTCTCTTCATGGTCATCTTGAAGTTGTTGGCTGGTTGCCTTTAGTTGCTCGTTTTCCTTTTTGATATACCTATCCAATAGTTGGTATTCCTTCACTTCTTGTTTGAGTTCCTGGTTTTGATTTTGCAGCTACCCAATATTTTTCTTCATCTGTGCTTTTGTTAAGGTCCTTGTTGACTCCATTGTTTTTGGCTGGATGTATTCTCTTTCCTCCACTTCCTCCCTCATCCCACATAAAGTAATAGTGACTTGTTCCTCGGTCAAACTAGGGATGTCAGCCTGGACTGATAGGTCTTCAGAAGGGAAAGTAAGATATATTGGATCTTCATGTGTATGACTACTGACAACTACTTTTCCTTTCTTTGTCATGCTCCTTGTGGTTGTCTTACAAGGGGGTGCTAGATTAGGGGTGATCACATTCTTCCTTTTCTTCTTTTCTATTCGTGGAATGGCTATAGGGGATTGTTCTATAGACTGTTCACTTTTATTTTCTAAGCTATTCTTCCCTTTCCTCGCATTTTTTGTCTTATGACCCTTCTCCTCAAGTGTTACTGTTGAAGTCTCCTCTACTAATTTAGTTTTACCTTTTGATTCTTGACTTTTAAAAGTCTTATTGACTGTGGAAGAGGGCCTTGCTTGTTTGCTATATTTTTCATTTTGGCTCACTATTCTGGATGATGATGAAGTTGCCTTATCTTTCTTTCCCTTTTTCTTTTGAGGTTCCTTATCTTTCTCTAGAGCAAGCTGGGCTTCCTCTACAGGTATGTTTTCTGTGGGAAGGTGTTGAGTGATGAGAATTTCCCAGCTAATCCTTTGCCTCCTGATTTCATGTAAAACTAACATATTAATAAGACCTTGATGGTAAATTCTAGTCTTCTCAGTTTTGGATAGAGATTTGACACCTCTTACCATATTGTTCAGACTCATCCGTAAAAAAAAATATGGGAAATCAATTTCAGTGCCTCTTTCAAAGTGTAATAGAAGCCTAAGATGATATATGAAGGTTACAACATACCTGCCCTCACAAGTGAGGAATCATTGAAGACTAGAAATCATTGGATGATATTCTTCCTTGATATAGTTCCTAGGAATCCCCTTTTTCCAATCAGGTTGTTGATAGTATTCTTTCAAAAATCGTTGGCACATTTCCTTGTTGATTCCTACTCCTTTGAAATACTTGGTTCTTCTGTTAGGTAATCTTGTGACTTCCCTTAAGGTTGCTTCATTGATTGTTAGTTGCAGATTCCCTATGTGCACAATCTCTCCATCGTAACCCTGAATAAATTCATGAGATACCGTCTCCTGCCAGCCTGTGAATTTTTCCAAAAATGACATCCATCCCGCTCTAGCATACTTATCTCTACACAATTGGAACTCCTCGGTCTCTCTATAAATCTGGAAGACCGATTCATGTCTACTTACAACCATCTTTATAAATTATGAGAAAAAAAATTGGTCTGTAGCGTAAGGATTTAGTTAGCTGATGAGGGTAAGGGTTTGGTACCGAAGATCACAGGGAGGAGTAATCTCGGAACTGGAGAAAATTTGGTAACAAAAAAACAACTATGGTGATGGCGTCGCTAATTTGAATGGTGAGTTTAAGAAAAGATGTCGCAAAGGAAAATTAAGACAAGATGAGGCTCATCTGGATGGCTTCGCTACCCAGATAATTCATTTCATTTCTTCCCATTAGCGTAATTATGGGGATGGAACATTGGGTGTCGAAGAATCATTGTTGTTTGGGATAGGTGATTGGACCTCTGAGCGGTGAATTTGATGTTGAATCATGGCTCATGGCATAAGATAAGTTCGTGATTTTCTTAAGGATGAAGCACGTTCGTGGCCCATCATTACTAGACATGCTTCATATTCACACTTTTGATGTGATTTTTCCCTCAATCATTTTCGAGCGCTTATGCGATGAGAGGATTGATTAAGGTTAGGCATATGGGTATGAGGGAGTGAAAGTTAGGTGCATGGTTTTAACACTAAGGTCATAATATCTAGTATACATTTTCATACCTATTGTAGTTTTATAAGCAAAGGAAAATAAATAATACCATGTTACCTTTGATTTTACCATTGTATGATCAATACCCATACCATATGTGACTATATTTGTATTTGAAGCTTGTAGATTGTCAGAGTTCATCTTTTTAGGCTAGAGTTTTCTGGAATCTTGGTACTAGAATTTCTTGTACTTCATGAAACTTCTTTATTTTGTGCTTATCTTCTTTTGCGTCTGGTTCTGCAGGGTTGTAGGGTGATCATGTTGGTTTCTGAAGATGAGATGTGATTCTGAAAAAGAGTTTTGAAGGATCTCTTTGACCCTCCCCCATGCCAAGGATGTTGCATATCCTTATGCAAGAAGATTCAACACTTTGTATCATAATGGAGAAAAGATGATAAGAGAAAGGAAACCAAATCAAATTCCAAAAGTACATTTATCACCTAGCATATGATCAAATGCCTAAAAAAAATTGAAATTGCCTTTCTTTTGATGACTTATTAACAAGGGTAGCATTCAGCAGCGAAAACAGGGAGGTTTTTATATTTTTTCCAGAAGAACAGATCCAACCTAACTTGCTTCATAGATTTACTATCATTAGATGTTATGGATAAATTTCACAGTATAAGTAGATTAGACTCCCTAGTTAGGGCTCCACTTTTAAGAAGTTTCCTTCTTAGGTAATGTAGGCTTTAGATGTCAGACCGGTAAGGTTGACTTAGGGTAATTCTCAAATGGACATTTGCTTGTAATAATTATCTTTGNTCTGCGAAGTGTCCTCCACAAGGACCATCATGGAAGGCTTGCAAAATATCATGAATTTCATCTTCCCTTACACATCTCCTGATTACCAAATCTGGTCCTGTTTTGTAGAGACAATCATCGTGCCACATGTAGTTTGCACTTAGATGAATTACTTTATGTTTTTCTCTAGGAGACAATTTCTGAGGCATCTTCCCTGTCACAAGATAGTTATATGCATCTGCATACCAAGGAGTGAATGTAGAAATAGCAAACAAATTTTCATCAGGAAAGTTATCTTCTACTGGTGTGTTATGTCCCAGATGAATCATTCTAGATAAGAAATCAGCCACAAGATTATCCTTACCAGGTCTATCAATAATGTTGATATTGAACTCTTGTAATAATAAAAACCATCTTGTGACTCTAGGATTTGTTACAGGTTTGTTCATTAAGAATTTGATGGTTGAATGATCAGTGTGTACAAAAGCTTGATATCCTGTAATATAGTGTCTAAATTTATTGTTAGCATGGACCACAACTAGCAATTCTTTTTCTGTGATCATATAATTAACTTCAGCTGGAGACAGATTTTTACTGACAAAGTAAATAACATAAGGCATTTGATTTTCCCTTTGTCCAAGAACTTAGCCAAGAGCTATGTCTGAGGCATCGGTACATATATGAAAAGGAAGGGACCAATTTGGTCCTCTTAATACAGGGGTAGTTGACAATTTCTGTACTAGAATCTCAAAAGATATTTGGCATTCATCATCCCACTTAAATTTGGCTTCTTTAGATAATAACTTGAATAAAGGGGTAGCTAGGCTTGTAAAATTCGGAATGAATCTTCTATAGTAGCCAGCATGCCCTAAAAAGCTACGGACTTCCTTTTGTGAGGAAGGTATTCTGATTTGTGTGATAATATGAATCTTTGTCAGATCAACTCTCATTCCAAAACCAAATATGTGATGTCCCAAAACAATACCTTCAGTGAGCATCATCTTTGAATTTTCATTACTTAGGGAAAGATTAGTTTCCTTACACCTAATCAAGACTTTTTCTAGACTGGTCAAAGCTTCCTGGAAGTCTTTTCCATGGACTGTAAATTCATCCATGTAGACTTCAACACAATCATTGGTCAAATCAGAGAAAATGGCTAGGACAACCCTTTGAAAAGTGGTTGGGGCATTGCAAAGTCAAAAAGGAAGAACCCTATAAGCATAGGTTCCCCATGGGCAGGTGAAAGTGGTATTTTCCTAGTCTTCAGGTGCTATTTGTATTTGGTTATAACCACTAAACCCATCTAGGAATGAAAAATACTTCTTTCTGGACAAGGTATCCAACACCTGATCAATAAATGGTAAGGGAAAATAATCCCTATGGGTGGCTTTGTTCAACTCCCTAAAGTCTACACATATTCTCCACTTACCATTTTTCTTGGGAACTATGACAAGTGGAGACACCCAGTGACTATATGAAATGGGGTATATGAGATTGGCTTGATGGAGTTTTTGCAATTCCTCTTTTACAATGTCTTTAAGGGTTGGATTCATCCTTCGTTGAGGTTGTCTAACTGGTCTGATTTGGTCATTAGTGTAGATATGATGTGTGCATTTGTTAGGGTGAATGCCTTTCATGTCTACATAATCCCATGTAAAGGCATCAAATTGTCTTTGGAGCATTTCAATTACTTGTGTCTTTTGTTCTGGTTCCAAATTAGAGTTGATATACAAGGGTTTTCCTGGGCTAATCTCAACAAGTTCAGTACTTTATTCCTTCTCTGAGGGACCTGGTGATAAAGTTTATAATTGAGTGATATCAAGGTGCCAAGTTTGTTGAAATTCGGAAATGAAAATGTGTGACAACTCTGCAAAAGACCTCGGATATTCAATATAATTTGTATCAGCCAAAAATAAACTTAAGACTTGTTCATCTGATTTTTTTTGCATTCCTTTTACTTGTTCAAGTGTTAAAAGGGGTCTGATGCAATATTCTTCTCCATAAGGGTTTTCTAACCAGACAGGTATCTCCTGTGCCGGTTGGGCAGGAGGAAAGAGGACAAGCTTTTGGCTATGTGTGCCATTGGATATAGTCATCTCACCAGACTGACAACTGATAAAGGCATCTGTTGTGGCCAGCCAAGGATGGCCAAGAACCAGAGGGTGTCCTAGTTTAGATGATGATTTAGAATAGATGACTAAAAAGTCTATTGGATATTCCCAAGAAGCTAGAGTGACTGTGACATCATCTAGATTTTCGGCAGGGCTAATGACTGACTTATCTGCCAACTCTATCATGGTTTGGGTTGGTCTTAACTGGATGATTTGGATATTTTGCATAGTGTCAAAAGGCATTACATTAATTTTTGCACCCAAATCAATGAGTGTGTTTGGTAAAGAAATACCATTAATTTCAATAGTGACTACTGGGTTCCTAGGGTCATTATATTTGTATGGAATTTCATAAATAAATTCAGATAATTTCCCCACCACCTGAACAAGGGGAGGTTCCTTATTCTTCCTTCCTATTTTCTTAAGGAAAATATCCCTTATGATTTTGGCATCTATGGGTATATCCTTAATGACTTGCAACAGAGGTATTTTTATACATACATTTCGTAATTCATCCTCTATATCTTTGTGCAAGGGTGGGTCAGGTTTCTTCTCTAATAGTCTTTCGGGGTAGGGTGGAAGATTAACTTGTTGAGGTACTCATACAGAATGAGAAGTGATTGGAATAGGAGGGGAAGTCTCTTCTTCTACAGGGGTGGTTTGAGTGTTTTATTCCTCAGAATGATTATCATTTTCTTCCTGAATTATTACTGCAGGATTTGATTGATTTACAACTTTCCCTGATCGTAGTTGAATTTCATAGGTGGGAAAGAAATTTTGTATTCTGCACAGGGTGGGTGGGTCGATTATTGGGGTTAGGGATTGGCTTGGCATGGATTGTTGTTGGTCTCGGAGGGTTGTGGGCAGCTTGGTTTTGTGGTTTTTGATTGGCATTTATAGGTACTTGTTGCTACTAGTTAGGGTTCAAGGTGCTTGTAAATTGTTGTTGTATAGGAGGTGGGAGTAAATCTTGCATCTATGGTGGGTTAAATATAGGTAGTATTTGGGAAATGTTTGTAGGATACTGTGGATATGTAGGGTTAGAGGGATTCCCATATAGAGGCCCCCTCCAACCTTGCTGCCAAGGTTGAGTTTGAGCTTGCTGAGGTGTCCATTTTGGATAGGTCATTGGGGAAGGACCCCATTGTTGTTGTTGATACTGTGCACGAGGGTCATAAAATGCATTGGGGTTTTGTGCTCTCCAAGGTCTTCTGGAAGGGTATGATTGTTCTTGTGAGACTCTTGCTCCCCTATACATGGCTTGTAGTTCAAGAAAAGTTGGACACTCAGATGTGGGGTGCTCTAGTGTACAAAGGCCATAGATTTCTATGACATTTAATGGACATTATTTCTCACCATGCTTCTTCGACATCTAGGACAGAAGATTTCTAAAATAGTATCTTCTTCTTGTTTCTTTTTTAGTTTTAGGGTATCTAACTGGTTACTCATTGTGCTCAAGATGTCTATTTTAAAGTTCTCTAATAAGTTTCCTAACTCAATTCTGGTGATAGTTCCTGGACTTTGTCTTGTATTTTTGTAAAAGAATCTCTTGGTGCTTTGCCTATTTTATCTTGTCCTCTTGAGTATCTTCTATAGTAACTTGCAATCTCTGCAAAAGGCTTTTGGTGCACATCTCTTGAACTTAAAAAATTTAAAACTTCTATGCGGTCATCTCTAATACCCTTCAAAAATACGGTTCTTACTACAGCTAGGTCTGTGGTGAATAATTTTGATTTCTGGTAGTTGTATAAGAACCTTTCTAAGTAGTCTTCAAGGCTTTCATCTTTTGTTTGCTACATTTTAAAAATATCATTTTTAGCATTATCCTTACAATAGTCTTGGTATTTCCGTAAAAATGTGTCTTTCATGTAATCCCAAGAGAGGATTGTATTTTCTCCTAAGCTCCTGAACCATCTTAAGGATGAATCTTTCATTGTAGTAGGAAAGAGATTAAGTTTTTTGGCATCGTCTGAGTAGTTATAACTTCTACATAATATGTCAAACTCGAATAAAAATAAATTTGGATCTTCAGTTGACATACCTCTGAAAGTTGGTAACGATGATAGTGGGATATTCTTCATGCTGATGTTTATGGAAATATCCAAGATTGGAAACCCAAAGGTATCAATCTCAGTGGCTGCATTTCCTTCTTCTTCTTCCATTCCACTTATAGATGGTCTAGAAACTGGATTTTGTGTGTCTCTTGAACATTCATCAGATTCACGTTCTGCCCACCCCAATCCTGATTCTTTCGTTTTAGGTTCTTCTTCTGGAGCCTTGTTGGCTCCCCTTGAACTTTCTCCTGGTGGAATTTTTCCTGCACCAGTGTCAGTTGTATTAGTGANCTACCCTTATTATCTCTATATCTATGCATAAAATGAAAATTTGATTCTTAACTGAATTGAAATCCTAATTCTATCTAGATGGTAAGAAGGCAACCTGGCTTCAGAGAACCCCACTCTAGTGTCCACGTGGCTCTTCACTCACATCTTAAACATTTTATCCTCCTCCCTCAAGCAGCCTTTAAAATCATTCAAAAACTATGCAAACAATCTAAGCTAAAAATTACTTCCTACCGTTTGCAACTCCCCGGCAACAACGCCAAAATGTTGTGCTACTTATATGTTTAGTATAATGCACTCATTAATTATCAATCCGGGATTCGTAATCAACAAAGTTGCAAGACTCCAGTAAGAAAGGTAATTCTAATGTCATGAGTATAGAACTATTCTAGATTTTGCATGCTGGAAACAAAACAAACTAGCAAATCAAAACACACTTTGGTTGTCTTTCACAAAGGGGCTATCTACTCCATTATGGCACATGCAAATATGAGATGGAGTTCTTTGACAGATCAAATCTGCTATCTAACCTAGAAAACTAACTATGCAATCACACTTCTGAAAGGGAAATCACACATCAATCATCAATACATAGCATGGGTAGTTCAATAGTCAATATACTGAGTATGTTGTGGTTCACAATGTGTTGTTGTAAACTTCACTAGTTCTCCTTCAAATATGTATGACTACTGTTGCCAACATTTATGTCCATGTAACAAAATCAAATTCATAAAAACAGAAACAGAACATATGAAAAACAGAGTAAGTAAAGATCTCCAAACAATCGTATAATTGAAATCCTAGTCTAAACTATACTACTATCATCTGAAAGAATTAAGATTCAACTAATATAACATCTATACTATTGAAATCAACTACTAACATTAATCTATAAGGATATTGACCTTTGTTGGGTGGTGGGCCCTTGCCGTTTCAATAGGTCAGCGACTGGAGTCTACAGTAAGCTTTCTTTCAATCCACACATTCCTCTTACTGACCTTTCAAACATAGAATTAAACTATGTTAACAAATCAACTCATATTCATTCATAAATGATCAAGACCTAGAAATAAATGACATCCTTCTATTAAACTTCAACTCAGAATGTGTTCTACAATATGTAACGCTACTTCACATGCTGGATTATACTAACTCTCTACTACCTCCACCATCCTTGCCATGACTATTTAAACAATCTTAGTCATGAAACACAAGGGGGTGAAATCTTTAGCAAATCAGTCAATTGCCAAATTTATATATTCGGTTACATATTTTAAGCTTCATCCTCATGATACAAAGTGTATGAGGATAAAGCAAATAAAGAAACAAGCTTATCATAACCTTGCTAGAGCTTTAATGATTCAACAAACATCCAACATTATCTTTAGTACGATCTGGAGCTAAAATTGGTATATTATGCTTCCTATATTGGTATCGGATCGTGATAAGCGAGATTCGGTAAATGGTACTAGATTTGAACAGTGCACAAGTGGTTGGTACCGGATCGCGACAGTCTGCGACTATTGGTACCGGATCGCGACAGTCTGCGGTTGTTGGTACCGGATCGCGACAGGTGAGATTCGGTACCGGATCTGAATGGAAGGTGCGCTTGGTATCAGATTCAGACAGTGGCAATCTAGCGCATAAGTACTAGATGGCTGATATGGTATAGAAAGGATGGACTCATCTAGAGGTCAAAGGTTATACATGGAAAATTAAAACATTAGTACATGAAACATTTAGTCTCCTAGCTCAATAAACCACAAAAATGCATGAATTAATTATATGTTACCTTATGACCTCATCAATGGCTAATGGTAGTGTTATTTTTCATTTATCCAATCTTAGGTAAGCCAAAAAGGTATAGATGAGGAGTATAATAGGGTAGCGGGGATGTCAATTTAGAGGCTCAACACTATGTCTACATCATTGAAATTTTGGTCATTAGCATGATTTATGTTACTAAACTTTGGCAATGTGGCTTGTCCTAGATTCAAGTCATAATTTCCATTGTTTTTTGCAACATGTTGAGTTGTTACCTGGACCAACTGTTACCTGGACCAACTCAACATGAGATATTTCCATACAATGCTTGTGATTTTATGATTCCGTAAACTTTTTAAAATTTTCCCACTCCATATGCTTCTCTTCTTTGGAAAGTCTTCATTCTCCTAGATAAGAGTCTCTTGTTCATGATAATTGGCAATCCAAATAAAGTAATGATATTTAAGGAACATCTTCATAAAAGGAGAATATGTTGATGAAGAACCGAGCATATCAATTGATGGATTTAACTGGTGCTTTTGTTGTATTATCTAGTTGTGTCAATCTTAGCTCTTTCACTCCATCAAAATTATTGACAACATTTTCGTTATCTTCAATATTGAATAGAAGTAAGACTTACTCTATCCAGTCAGTCTTGGGATCCTTTGTATATTCATCATTGAATTCCTTCTCATAATCTGATAGAATAATGACCAAATGATCCTTATGAAGTCGAGTTTGATATTTGGAAACCATTGATTTTTTTTTTATTGTTATAGGAATGTCCCAATCCTATAGCTTCATTACCCACATGGTTTATATATTTTGTTTAAAAAATGTTTTCTTTGACTATGAGTATTTATTTTGACAGAGTAACACCTGTTCCTTGGACTTGTCCAATTTTTCCCTATTCTTTCCATATTTTCACTAAATAACAATGTTATAAACCTTGTGTGATAAACCCCTAAGGATTGAGTACGTTTTTGAAAGGATTTTTCCATCTTAACCAAGTCTTTTAGGAGAAAGAAAGAAAAATTCATTGGATTCTCATTTTTTAGATGCAATAGAATCCGAATGTGATAGACAATTGAAACTATATTCCTCCATGGTTTATTCGGTAACTCTCTTTGAATTCCCTTCTTCTGGACTTCATACATTTGGAAAGGAGTACTTACAAATTTAAACTAGTTGTCCTCTGGTAATTTGGAGTCTTTTGACCATCGTTCTCCCTCCAAATTTAATCCCATAGCATGACTAATAGTCTCATTAACTTTGAAATGTCAATTTTTGAATGGTGGCAGATTCTTATACCTTTTCTTATAAGTGGTTCAAATGCCCAATTAATTGTTGTATAACCAAAGAGAGTCTTGGTGAGGAATTCTAATGCAAAACATAATTTTTCATCCCATTATGCACTGAATTCAAGGCTGCCACATGTATGATATATTGTTAATTTATCACAAACTACAATATGATTTTTTGATAAATTTTGTAGGCATACATATTATACTTTCTTGCTTCTCCTCACCAAAAATCAAGACTACCTAATTTGTGGATTTCAGGATATCAGAAAATCATCATTAAAAAATGGTTTGAATGATATTCTCCTCATTTTTATTATGCTGGTAGATGCATTGATGGAAATATGTGAGGGAAGGCTAAGGTGTCATCATTGTTCAACAAATACCATATCTCCTTCATTAATTGAGTGTTTTTTCCTCTATTTATATTGCTTGTAAAAAAAATATATTCATCCTATGACTTCTATTTTTCTTTAATTTTCTGATTTTCTTTTTCAATTTCACGTTTTCTCTTAATACTTTTAAATAGCCAGGATTATATGTTTTGAATGAAGGAAATATAGGTGTCTTATCTTTCCTTTTCCTCCTTTGTATTCCTTCAAATTGTAGTTGTAGAGTAGTTTCATCCAAGCCTTCGTCAACTACCTTTTCTTTAAAAGACTGAGTGGATATCTTTTTATCACATTTCTTTGTAGTTTTACTCTTAGAAATATCCATTGATGTTGTTCCAATTGTATCCTATGTAGCTTCGATTCTAGGTTGGTGTTTACCTTCAAACTATTTGGTGAAATTACCTCTTGCTACAAATTCAAACTTCTCTACACACTTGGTTTTAGTCCCCTCTGTTTTGTGCTCCAACCATCTTGTATACATAGTGTTTACTTTGAATTGTGTACAACCCAACCCTTAATTACTTAAAAATACTCTTTTAGTCAGGATTTGATTTGATGATTGTAAATATGACCCAATAGCTCGACGATTACACTAATGTATTCATCAATTATCACAATTGTACATGCTACTAAATGTCATTTCATAGCAATGATAGTTTGAAGTGCAGACTTTTATGTGAAAATAGAGAGGTTATTTGAATTTTGATACAAATCATAATCCAATTCAAACTGTATAATGTGTATTCATAGCACTTGTGAAAAATATGATACTATTGGTTATAATCCAAAAAAAAAACTCTCAAGGTTAAAATATACACACAATGTTCGTAATATTTTGCAATTTTAACCAAAGATTTGAATTGTATGGTTCCAAAACCTTTGTTATATGTATTAATGAATATTGCCTATCATCCTTTATTGAACCTCATATATTGAATATGGGATGGTTAAGGGAGATTTATTGGTTTTTGTAATGGGAATGAACAAAGTAAGTCAGATTTTGGACATAGATAATAAGGATTATGGAGAGAGTTGAAAGTGAAATTAGGTGAAGTATAAACAAGGAAAAAGTAAATGGAATTGATATAAACAATGACAAGATAGATGAAGTTCTTTATAGACAAAGGTAGGGTAAATAGAAATTATATCAACAATGATAAAGTAGATGGGATTTTTATAAACACAAACATGGATAAAGGTAAGTGAAATATATGGATTATTTCCTATTTTTCAGGTGTATAAAATAAAATTAGGAATAGAGATAAGAGTTACCTTCAATATTCAAGCAAACTCAAAAATCTTTGATCAGTTTAAAACTTCATCTTCACAATTCTTTCTGCTGTCAAAAAATTTGGATGTTGCATCTAGCCACATTGAATACAATAGACAGACTATAGATGGAAACGATCATGCTACCAAAACCTGCCAGATTGCTCAATTACCTCTTTTCTTTACTTTTTCCTAAAATTGATTTTTCTTTGTAATTTGTTGCATGTTTCTTTAGAATAATTTGATTTGCAAATTATGGTAACTTATTGAAATTCCGAGGTATTTATATTGCTAAAGATGACCTTTGTAAAGAAATTCGAGAAATTGTCATCAAATCTTCTTTGAATATATCCCCATGCATCCCTTGTTGTGTATTTTTTGATAAATCTACTCTATTATCACCTAAATAACCATATTATGCACAAAACATCTGTCTCAAAATTCCTTATCTTTATCTGCTTGAAAATGATGTGACAAAACTATGGCGCTACTAGATTTCTAAAGATGACATCCTGCTACAAGAATGTTATCGACTTTCTGAAGAGAACCAAAATCTTCTACAAATTTTATAAGCAAGTTAGGAAACCACAATTTCCATTCCAAATAACCATCAAAATGTGGAAAATCAACCATAGTAGTGTTCACATGTCTCATGAAGCTTGGATGGTGTGAAAGTATGATGATATATGGTAATGGAAGTGATAAATAAGTGAGTAAAGATAAGGAAGAAATTAAGTAGTAATAGGCTAACTTATCATTGTAAACATATTGAAATCAATCCTCAACATCCCCCCCACACTCAATACTTTTAATGTCCTCATGGAACAAACATATGAATAGATGAATGTTGTCCAAATTATGAGGTGTGTTGGTAGTCTCCAACCCCCCTGCATGCTAGTATTTCTTCTTACCTTTTTTCTTAGAGATCCTCTTTTTTTAGAACTCTTTTTCTTTATTTTATTTTGGTAGGGAAAGAGTGAACATGATATGAGGATATGCATTCTAATTAGATCATATTCTAGGAATGAGGGATTTCCCATTCATAATGATGTACTTAATGTGTAAGACAAGGAATATTAGAATGATGTTTTATCACATAATCTAGCATACATTTGTGTGATGCAAAACCTAAATGGAAAAGGGGGTTGGTTTACACTTAGTTTCTACAAAACTTATCAATGACAAAGGGAAATGGATAATGATGGATGGAAAAAATGAAAAAAGGAAATCAGATGGAATATGAAAGGAATAAGGATGTAAGGTATGAAGAAATGAGAGGAAAGAGATTCAAGAGTTTAATGTGCATGAGTCCCCAAGTTAGATGACTACCTAGATATAGAAGTGGCTTACCCAATTACCTCTATGTCTACATGATATGGAAATATATGTACTGAATCTCAACTGAAAAGAGCTCAAACTATAAAGTTTCTATAGGAATAATGAATACACTCTATGGATGGTTGAAGAAACAAGTATGTTAATGATGAACATTGAAAGGAGAGCAATGAATCATGAATGAAATCTTAAAATAATCTAAATTTTGTGGGAAAGATGGACTGTTGTGTTGATAAATAAACAGGGGGACTATCTTATCTCTATAATGAGGCAGTCAAATGCAAGATTGAAACATATATCTGCTTCAACCTTACACAACTCCCCTCTCTAAAACTACTACCTTGATTATTCCAACAACCAATATGCCATTTTAATTTGCAAAAATATACATAGTCTACAATTGTTGTATAATATGAAATCATAAATTCTTCAAGCATTCCCAAACCTACAGTACAATTCTTTTCATGCATATGAATGTGTTGAAGTTGAGCATGGGAAGAAATCATTGGATTATCGACCACTAATGAATGTCGTTAACCAACATGAGACACCTCAACAATAGTGAAAATGAGTGTCAAGGTTCCATGGTACATTATGAAAGGTATGAAAAGAGGAGTTGAAGTTGAGTCACCTGCAAAATATGACAGTCGGGAGACATTAATGTATTCCCACTATTGTTAGCAAGGAAATTTTCCATTGATGTATGCAAGTTCCAAGGAACTATAAAATTTCTCTAACCTTGATCCCATATAAGGTGTTGAAGTCGATGGGACAAGATTTTTGGAAGGAGGGCCTTAGAGAATCCCCCATCATTCAATGTGAGCATGAACTAAAATAATTTTAAGAAACTTAAATGAAATATCAAACCAACAACTATATGCAAAATTTTACTGTGAACCTTGCCATCCATAAACTTGGTTTTCAAGCAAAGTTCGTGTCCAACTGTGCCAGAATCCTGGTTTTCATAGTTGGGATTATTTTTATCTTTACTATTTTATCGATTTATTTTATGCCCTCTATATTGTCTTACTCTACTTAGAAAATAAATCATTGTCTCAAGTGTAGGAATATTTCCAATGCATCCATTCTCATAACAAGATATCAGTCAAACTCATATCCAAATTTGAAAAGTGTACCTTATTGAACATCAATATAAGAGGGGCCAACTTCTCTAGTAAAATGGGTACCAAGAAATGTTGAAGAATGGAGTGATGCTACATATTGATAACTGATTGAAACCAAAATTCAACATAATCCTTGTTTCCTTGGTTTCATGTAGTTTCCATGTCATGAAGTTCTTTAGAGAAATGATCTTCATATTCTTGAGTACACAAGAGATCTTGTGACAAACATCAGAGAAACTCTTCAATTTATGGCTCTACTATCTGCTCCTCATCAGAAATTGTCCATGATTCATTGATCTTGTCTTCTTGTTGATAAGGATTAGAAAAAACTTGTAATTCCTCCTCTTGTGGGATATGTTCATGGATCATTTGTTTTTCAACTACTTCATGAGCTATAGACTCACCCCTAGTGATGACTATGAACTTTAAATGGATTTGAGAAAATCCTTGTAGAAACACATCCTCCTTTGCTCAACAAATTCGTGAGTATTATTAAGTTCTTTTGTCTTTTCTGGAGGTCCTGCTCATTAATGGATTAGTATGAATGGGTTCTTACAACACCCAAAAATGTCCTCTAGAATTGGTTTCCCTATTCATGCATCCTAAACTATCATGATTTTTACATGCACTTAAAAAGTAATGCTACCAATGTCTCCCTGACAACAAAGCAAAAAACGATAGCACTAAAATATGTCATTTAAAAAGGAAAATTATCTCAAGGCTTCATTTAATTATCAACCCGAGGTTCTTTTGAAGCTTATGAGACACAAATGTTATCTGCACATAATTAAGAACCTATATATTAACTGGTTTACGATGAGGTTATTTAAATGTCTACTTATTAAAATATTTCAAATCAAAACCAAGAATAAAAGAATTACTTTGATTATCTTGGTCTGACTATTAGCTACCATGTTTATGGTTTTCAATGACTACCAACAATGCTCTGGAAGTGATACATGAGGTAACAATCATTTCATTCAACTTCAAGCTTTATCTTATTGAAATAAACACTTAATGATGCAAATAAGGAAATTTGGTAGCTACCATTTACAACATGTATATACAACATAAATACTTTGAAATTCAAAAGAAAACATAGTACATAAACCAAGAAACTAAAACTAGAAATATATTATGCAATAATAAACATAAGGTACCTCTTTGAAGTGGGCCCTCCTTCAAACATGTGTAACAAGAAATAAAATGTGCTATATCATTATTGTTCACTCATAATCCCAAAACGAAACTAAAGAAACATATTTATAGATTGCAGAAAAATGCAAAGTTTGTTCACAAAATATATATATTTAGCACTATCACACTTCGAATTCCATTCTATTCCTTCTATTCTCTACCTCTCTAACATATGAATGCAACTGGGTATTTATAGATAAATACGGGAACCACCTCAAACTGTTTTCATCTACACTAATCCCTAAACTAAGGACGCATAATTTTTGTCCATTAAAAGTAGAGTGCTTTTTAAAGATGTATGTAGAGTATGAAAGTATGAAGATGCCAACAATCCACAAATTTCAAGGGATATATCCATCGGAATCAATAAATGCGCTCAAAATTCTCTCTATATTCTCACCTTTCCCTTGTCCATTTGTTCCTTGGTGAGGTCTACTTGGTTCCTTCAAATTTGGTCTCCATTAATCTATGAAAAACATTAATCTTTCTATCTCAACCCTAGAATATGAAATCTATGATCTGGTTGATCATTTCATGAAACTAATGGTTAGCATATTTTAATTTTATTTGAATAGAAAAAAAATCAAACATCTATTCTAATCTCATCATATAACAAGAAAATATAAGAAGCATAATCCATTTTACCTTTGTAAAATAAATGGCTAGGATGGGCGTGGAATGGAATATATGAGGATTAATTTTAGCTTTTCTAGATTCAAAACATTATCATAATAAAGAAAAAAAGGTAACATTTCTCAGTCCCATCACTAGGTCTCCTCCATTTCTAGTCCATAGGTAGAAAATAGTATCGAAGAGGAGAGACATAATACACAATTAATTTTCTACCACAATTTGTTGTAGGCTTTTTCATGTGGAGAATTTTAGCTTAAGCCAGCAAAAATGCAATCTACTGAATGCTATTTGTGTTGGATATATATAGTGAAATTTCAAATTTTATATAGCAAAGGTCAATATGACAAAATCTTGCTACTATGTTGTAATTTACCTTTCAAATTTTATTTTCCAACTAACATGTGCTTTGTCTCATATTTGTTTGATCTAATTTACCCTCTTTTTATGGATGTTTGTGTCCATAGGAAGTATTATGGAGCTAGAGAAGGTATGTAAAAATGTTTTCATACGAAGAAGTTCTACTTTCATGGACATTGTTGCATCTAGCAATCTTCCTTGGAAACTTAATCATTGCCCATTTCTTTGAGATTCTTATTTTTTATTCTTTATGTTTTTACCTTTTTCAAAAGACCCATTGACCCATTTCATTATTTGGATTTATATCCTCACATGAAAATTTCAAACAAAACAACCTCCTTGATGAGCACCTTTTTTCCATATCAAGGAACATGGATCCATGGTGCAATGATATTTTGGTTTATTTGTGCACCTTAAATTTTTGTCTCCATATTTCACAAGATTATAGATGATACATACATCACTATGCTCCTCGATGTCTCCTCATTGGATATTTTCTTTACAACTAAGAAGTTGGCACCATTCTACATCATTGCCCCGGTCACGAAGAAGCCAAATTAGTCTTAAATGATCATCAAAGTGGCACATGTGGTGGTTATCTCTCAAGCATGGCCACTTCTTAGAAAAGAATATGTGATGGTTTTTTTATGTTTTCCCTTTTTGTTGATTGCATGCAATCCATAAAACAGTGTGTCAATGATCAAATTTACACTCCCATGGCTAAATCTCCACCGGATCCCTTCACTTGATAGTAACTTCTAATCCCTTTTACAAGTGGGGGATTAAATTTATGGAGCGTTGTCCTACATCCGTCGGTGGTTACATGTACATTGTTGTGGTTGTTGATTATTTTATGAAGTGGGAAGAAGTAAATTGTTGTGGCCCATAAGCATAATTCATTTTGCAGTTGTATATATCTTTGATTTGTTTTCGTTTTTTTATTTTTGTCTCATCTTCATTTTATCACCTTATGGTTTTTTTTAATTTCTTTCCCATTTGGTTCTGCAACCTCTTTGTCACATTAGTTTAATGGTGCAAGTCGCTACACTTAAACTCTTTCCTTAACTACTAGGGCCATTTACTTTCCTTCACACACATTGCTCCATTTTGGTGGAATTTAAATTGAATTTACCACTAACAACCAAGATGAATACAAATGTAGTTAATAACTTGATAAGAATTCTCCAGAGTTCTCATTTTTCTGAAGGTCTCATTTAGTGGTTATTTTTACCTCCGTTTCAAAAGGTGGTTCTACTAATAACACTCTTTTTTTATTGAGGTGGTTTTTTGACATTTTGAATCCTCTTATCTATAAATTTTCAATATTTTTTTTCAAATGTTGTTTTTTCAATTGTTTTGTTTTCATTTTTGTCTAAAATATCTATTTTTATTTTTATTTTCAATGGTGTTTTTTCTTATTTTTATTTTTTTTCAATGTTAACAAAAACACAAAATTTGTTTCTTTTAACGATATAAAAGTGCTATATATCATTTAGTTTTTTTTAAGTTATGATTTTTTATCTAATTATATATCATTAATTAATTTAGGGTCCCATATATATTAAATACAATGTAAAATATTATTTTTAACACTTTTTATCTTTATTTAAATATATAGTTGATAGTTGTAACTAAGTAACACTACTTTTAAACATTTAACAAAAAATATATATTTAAAAGATATATATAATGGAAAACATACATATTTTGGAATCTTTTTGCGGAAAATGCCATGTCCATAAAAGCATTTCTATGGACACAAATGAATGAAAAAAGAGATTAAAGAAACAATTTTTATAAATTTCATGTATAAAAATGACTATAATTAATGCCATTTTCCCTAAAATAATGATTTACATAAAAATGAAAACCAAAAAATAAACCATATAATATGGTAAGGAACATATTAATAAGTTTAATCATAAAACAACAATATATGGACATTTATTCTTAATGTAAAATCTCAAAGTCAAAACATTACAACTATACCTTATCAATAAATTCCCTAATTGAGCATGTTCTTCAAGGACATCTTAAAACACACACCATCATTTTCTTAGACATCATTATATGCTTCCATTAGGTCATTCTCCTCTTCCATTAGGTCTTCTATGTTTGCAAGTTGTCCAAAGTGATCCTTTCCAAACAAACACTTGCAATGGTGGTTGAGGTTCCTTTGACATTTTTTCCACATGTGATTCACTAAAATATCCTTTCTTCAAACCAAGTTCTTTCATTTCATTCGTAAGAGCTTTAATAACATTAATTCTTTGCCAAAAAAATGCATTGTGGTGTGTCACTTTCAATGGATATGCAATTTCTTCATTTTTGTAAGTGGAATGCTAGTTTGTACCTAATCACCAAGTACAAAGATATTATTAAGTAAAATAATGCAAATAAACATAAATTAAAAATGATATCATATATATGATATTATAAATATTACTTACTTATAAATCTCCTTTACTTGAAAATGTATCTATAAGATAATTAATCAGTGCGTGTGGCTTTTGATAAATGTTAGCAATCTCTCCTTTCAAATTTTTTTCCTCATATGTTAGCTTTATAGACACAACATTATAAACCACTAATTGACTATGTATACCTCCATATTTTTCATTGATAATAATAGAGTCATAAGTATCATCTCTTTCCCAACATGCAAGATGCATGCTTTCATTATCACTTGCAAATGGATCACTATTGGAGCTATGAATATTATTAAGCTTGTAGTGTCCCCACTACATAACCCATAAAAAAAAATTATACCAATTATAATTAAAATAAGTGTAGCATGATAAAACATTAATGCAACAACTTATACCCATACACAACAACATCAATTTACTTAAAAATCATAGTTACATGGACAACAATAAAATCACATTAATAAAATTGGTAAACATAGATGCAATTCAATTATATTTTAACAACAAATGGGAAACCGAGTGTAGGGGACAAATGTTCCTCCCAACTATATATTTCTTGGTCCAAATATCAACAACAAATCATCCCTGAACCGGGATATGAATCCAGAAAACATAGTGTCTCTCACAGCCCAATTCACTCTCACAACAAGTTGGTTTTCCTACATCTATCTCAGTCCACCAACTCTCTCTTCCCCTCAAACTATGTAACCTAAGGAATTGGGATCCCCCTTCACTTCACAAAGTCCCTCGGGAATTTCCTCTTCCCTTCAGATCTCCAATACAAGGTTGGCTAGGAATCTCTATTTCTAGGGACTTCGATGATACTAGCTACCCTAAGAAAAATACCAGAACAACTCACCGTTCAAGGAAAAACATATAACATAGAAATATCCCTCTCTATAGGCCTAACAACCTGCTTCTTCATGTAAAAATACTCTGAACCAGCTACCCACAACAACTACTATGGAAACCTTCTAGATCCAATGCTCTGTGCACTCTCTTGTTGCTCCCAAAACTGCATGCAAAAACTGCCCACAATGGTCATTCAAATTTCCCTTTTACCCATAAGAGTTTAATCATATTTATCAAGGTTGATTGTACTCAACCCCCATGCTCTCATAACTATGGGGTGTGAATTTTAACACCAACCCCTCTTACATGGAAGTGAGCCATGATTTATGCGAATCCAAATAGATTCAACAACCATGAAGCATATAGAGGATACTTGTATCGATAAATTCAAGGATGAAGTATGGAGCCTAGGATTGAACATAGCGATGGATAGAGTTAATTTGTATTCTCTACAAAAAAACAACTCGTTTATTTGGCCAGTGGTAGCGATCAATAAAAATACCCCCCCATGGTTTTCCATAAAGAATGAACATCTTATGTTGGCTCTTATAGTCTCGGTTAGAAGACAAGTGAAGAGAATGGATGTCTACCTCCAGCCATTGATTGATTATGGGAAGGGATACATGCATATGATGCATCAAGACCCATCCCAATATATAAAGTATTTTACATTTTATGGAATATATGTGTACATGGCGCATGGTTATCCAAGACTAGGATTTTTCTCTAGTAAGAATGTTGATTAATTTATTTGTATCTGTAATGTTATTTGGCATACTTATTTTGGTGCAACTATATTTTTGACACTAATGTGATCTATATACAATAGAATCTTAGGTATTGTAACAAAAGGGAATCATGTATATAAATGTTGTGGACAGTCTATAAAGGCTAGGTGGTCCAACCACCTACAAAATCCAGTGTACGACTGCGTGAGGGTATTCCTCTTGGAAGAACACCCTTATATATAAGTTGCATATGATTTTAATGGTAAACCAAAGAGAAGCTAGAGACCTAAAATAATGACACTAGAAAATTGGATTAGGGCATATGACACATAGAAGAAGTAAATGGTAGAATTGTTTGATTCAAATGGGGAACCTATGTTTGATGATCCTGAATTTTTTGACACCTATGTTGAGAAAATTCCCATTGGGATGAAAATGAAGTATGTGTTTTATATGTTTCCATATTAGGAGCATCTTAATATTTCCCACTTACTATATCTTGTGCATATATTAAAAAATGTTTTGTCTTCTTTATAGAGGCACATATCATCAAACAAAAGTGACACATTGTATTTTAGGAGAGATCTTATTTATTCGGATGCTAAAAAGAGACATTGGCCAAGAAAATAAAGTAGAGGAGAGACCGATCACTCTTGGTCTTTTAAAGAAGGTGATGTCCCGTGTATTTTGAAGAAAGATGATATTTCTATGGTGAAGGATGTTATATTGGGTGTGAAGGCACCTTCTTTATATGGGTCAACTCTACGATGCTTCTTCACTATAGAAGGGAATTTATTGGGGTTTACATGACCATATGAACCTTATAAGGGTATGTATGTCGAATACATGATTCTTCTTATATAGTGTTGATATAACTATACTATGCACTCACAATTTTATGGAAATTAATGATGTGTGTATTTATTTTGCAATCTCATTATCCTTTGTTCATGCATGGTTGTGTGAACCATGACTTCCCCTAAGACTTGCGATGTTCCATATAAAAATTGTCTACATTTGTATGTTGGATCACATCAAAGGTGTAACGGCCCTGACCATCAACCTCACTGTCAGGAAAAGCTACTATGCGGAACATTCCCATAAATTTATATATAACATGCATATTAAATCAAATTAACTCATTTAACCAAACAATACAGAGTAATCACAAGATTACTACTAACTTACACAAATAATGGAATTAACAGTAAATATAATTGCAAAGGAATACATGATAATTTCACAAGCATCACAGACATGCATTTTAATTGAAACTAAAATACATAATGATACTTGTCTTTGAAACTGTAGTAAATCCACCAACCATGTGCAAACCTTCCACTAACCTCCCATCCTTAGACCACATTTCCCATCACGCTCAATAGTGGGTCACCCCTGAGCTGGAACTAAGCTCCACCCAGGGAAAAGGAATCCTAGACTAGGTTGAGGCTATAGGAAAATTGCACAGAGAAACTAGAAGGATTCTCTCCAGGAGCCTTCTTACGCCCACTACTCACAGACTCTCATTCCCCACATGCCTGTTCCACCCGAGATTATACACATTTGCAAGAACAGTCCATCAATTCTTCCCCTCCCTCTCTAGGTCTCAGCAACATGCCGGATCAAGAATTCTCAGAGCTTCGTAGCTAGTGTTGGAATCTCTCTAGGAGAAAACCACTTTCCAGCAGATTCTCTCACCTGGAGAGAGATGCTCATGGGCCTAACAACCTGCCTCTTCTACCATGGGCCCGACAACCCTCTTCTTCAACACACTCCTCAACTTGGCTCCAGCTAGGTGAGGACAACAACAACGAACCAACACTCATTCACATAGGGATGAAAGTAACAACAACATATGCGTATGGCATCGTAGGTGGCAAAAACCCATGCTAAAACATGACACATCTAAGGAGATTACTCAAGTTTCAGGTTCCTCAGAAGACACAAAACGGTTCATGGATTTTGGGTCTCAAGTGCATGCGTGATTATTGCAAAGGTTCAATACAGAGGCCACAAGAGTCACGTAAATACACGGTCAACTTTCCGATTCTCATTTTCACGAATGCGTGACAAGAAAATTAAGAAGATTTCATTCAAAGAGGTCTCACTGTTTCAGACGGAGGATCGGGAAAACTGGCAGAACGAACCCCCAACTTAGCTGACGCTTCAGCTTTTAACTGCATGCGCCCAAGTTGAAACTTGTCTTCCTGTAGCTACATGCATTCCCTTTTGCACATGTTGGAGCTGCATGTTTTTCCTCTCCCAGGACTTAGGATAAAAACATGTTTGTCCCACAACTTTGGAATAATAATAAAATATTATTCTCAAGGACTTAAGCCCCTAAGATTATCCCCTCTTTCCAACCTTTCAGCCCTCTTTCCCTTACCCACTATGTGAAAGCTTAGTCCCCCATCACTCTTTCTTCATGGTCAGTCTGCACACAACGATGTTTATATATTATATTAATGATTTGCATAATTACATATACAAAATCAGGCTCTTGGCCTTTAACACTTAGTTTCTCTAGCATAATAAACACATAAGCCCACCAACTTATCAATACTCAGCTAACCAGCCTACAAAACATGATTACAATTCATAAACATGATTACAATTGATAAACATGATTACAATTCATAATATAATTCGGGCACTACCGAGGGATATTACAATCCCCTCCCCTTAATTTTGCATTGTCTGAGTCGGTGCAACTCTTTACACAACATCAGCAAGATTTTCAAAATATTCAAAAAGATGTGGGTATTCTACCCGCATAGCATCCTCATGCTCCCATGTCATGTCCTTAGGACCATACCAGGTCCACTGGACCTTTACAAGCCCTATGGTTCGATTCCAGAGTTATTTTCTTTTCCGGTCCAATATGCACACAGGATGCACTTGCAGGACACCTTCTTGCTCCACCTAAATCACATTCCAATCAATTACATGATTAGAATCAGATATATATTTCTTAAGCAATGAAACATGTAACACATTATGTACAGTCATGGATGCAGGTAATGCAAGCATATATGCAATTGGCCCAATCCTTTCTAGGATTTCAAATGGCCCACAAAATCTAGCTGCCAACTTGGCGTAGCTTCCCACCTTCAGGGAAATTCTATTGGATTTCACTTTCAGGAAAACATGATCACCCACTTTAAACTCTTTGTGGGTTCTATTTTTATCATCATAACATTTTTTCCTGTCTTGGGCAGCTTTCAAATTATGCTTAATTTTCAACATTTTCTCTTCCATTTCCTTGAGAAACTCTGGCCCAACTACTTCCCTATCAGCTAGATTATCCAAGCTTACGGGAGTATTTCACTTTCTTCCATAAAGTGCTTCAAATGGGCTCATCTTCAACGATGCTTGATACCCATTTTTGTAGGCGAATTCTACTAAATGTAGATAGTGTTCTCATTTCGATGGTTTGTCCATCACATACATCCTTAGCATGTCTTCTATTACTCTTTTCACCCTCTCAGTCTACCCATTAGACTCAGGATGATAGGTTGTGCTAAAGTTCATATTCGTTTTGAACCCTTTGAATAACCCTTTCCAGAAATTTGAGGTAAATTTTGGGTCTCTGTTAGACACAATTGTCTTGGGAATTCCATGCAATCATGCCACTTCCTTCATAAAGATGTCGGCAACATCCGTTGCCTTGTGAGTAGTCTTTGGTGGAATAAAATGGGTAGCTTTCATAAGCTTTTCCACCACCACCATGATTGAATCATGTTGCTTTCCTGTTCTGGGTAATCCTGTCATGAAATCCATTTTCACTACCTCCCACTTCCACTCAGGAATGGGTAAAGGCTGCAGCAACCCTGCTGGGTGCATATGCTCAGCTTTAACCTTCTGGACCTCCATAGATTTGACGATGTATTCAACAATCTCTTTCTTCATACCTGGCCAAAAGTAATGGATCTTGAATGATTCCACAATGTTCTGATATCCAGGGTGCCTAGCATAAGCCACATTATGCATTTCATTCAAAATCATAAGTTTCAAGTCCCGGACATTAGGTACATAAATTTTGTTCTTGTACAAAAGTGTTTCGTCAGTTTAAAATTTATAATTCTCCACTTTCTATGGCTTCTTACCCTGCTCTAGCTTTGCTACCAAATCCCTGTACTGCAAATCTGTATTTGTAACCTCCAAAGTTCTAGTTTTAATGTCAGATTGGTACATGCTAATGGTTGTAGCATGTAATTCATGCACTCTCCTGATGAGTGCATCAACCACTTTGTTTTCCTTTCCTTTTATATGCTTGATATCAAAGTCATACTCATATAGAAACTCCAACCACCTACTCTATCTAGCGTTCAAGGTTGGTTGATCAAACAAATACTTCAGAACATTATGGTCTGTCCTTAGTTCGAACCTCCTTCCCATGAGGTAATGCCTCCATTTATTTAGAGAGTGTACTATGGCTCCCAACTCCAAATCATGAGTTTCATAGTTCCTTTCGTGATCTTTCAAATTTTTGGATTCATAATAGATTATGAATCCATTTTGACTGAGGAATACTCCTAGTCCTTCTTTGCATGCATCTGTACACACTACAAAGTCTTCATTCGAATCTACAATCCTCAGGATTGGAGCATTGGTTAAAAACTGCTTCAATCGCTGAAATATTTTCTCCTTCCTTTTCAAGGAAGTGATAGGGTGAGATATCCTCGAGAATCCTGCGATAAACCTTCTATAATAACCAGCTAGAACCATAAAGGATCTGAATTATGTCACATTCTTTGGTGTTGACCATTCTCTGATGGCCTCGATATTCTCAGGATCTACAACTATCCCATCCTCTGAAATAATATGCCCCAAGTAATGGATCTTCTTTTGATCAAACGAGCACTTGCTCAACTTGGCATACAGTTGGTGCTCTCTTAACAACTGCAACACCATCCTCAGATGATTTTCAATGCTCTTCCTCCAACTTGGAATACACCAGGATGTCATCCAGGAAGACTATGACAAAATTGTCTAGATAGTCCCTGAATACACCATTCATCAGGCACATAAAAAAAACGGGTGCAATTGACAACCCAAATGGCACCACTGTGAATTCATAGTGACCATACCTTGTTCTAAAGGTGGTCTTGTTGATGTCTTCATCCTTTATCCTTACCTGGTGATATCCTGACATGAGGTCTATCTTCGAAAATATCTTTCCATCCTTCAACTGATCGAAGAGGTCATCAATCCTCGGCAGAGGATATTTGTTCTTTACAGTTATTTTGTTCAATTGTCTGAAATCGATACACAATCTCAATGTCCCATCCTTCTTCTTCACGAATAGGACCGGGGCACCCCAAGGTGACACACTTGGGAATATATGCCCCTTATTCAGAAGCTCTTCAAGCTACAATTACAGTTCTTTCATCTCTGGTGTACTCATTCTATAAGGAGATTTTGACATTAGAGTTGCTCCAGGCATCAAGTTTATAGAGAAGTTAACATTTCTCTTCGGGGGTAGTCTGGGTACCTCCTGAAATACATCTTCAAACTCCTTTAGTACCACATGATCTTCGATATTTGATAATTTATCCTTAGGTGCTTCCTCCACATGGAGTGCAAATAATTGACAGTACTTCCTATAGCACTTCTTCAGTTGCATTGCTGAGATTTATCTAATAGAAACAACTATGGGAATTCCTTGGATTGTTTTCCGATTTCCTTCCTCATCCAGGTAAGTGAATGCCTTGTTACGACAATCAAAGATGGCATGGTGTTGGCCCAACTAGTCCATCCCAATTAGATAGTCGTAAGAACCTAAAGGAAGAACATTCAATTCAACCTTTGTGCTCAGTCCATTCATGTCCACAGGACAAGACTTAACCAACTTAGTGACATTTCTCTTGGTTCCTGTAGCCAGCTACACTAACCAAGAATTTTCATGTTTGCTTCTCGACAATTGCAAACTTTACACCACTCTAGGATCTATATAACTATGGCTAGCCCTTGAATCAATTAAAATAGTGAAGGGATGGTTATTGATGATACCTTCCACTTCAATCATGTGCGATTGATATTCATCTTTCTTGTTGTCCAGGGATGCATAGATCCTAGGAATTTTAATGCCCATGTCCTCCATTGTTTAAGCTTGTTGAACATTATGGAAAACTCTCACTTTGCCATTTTTATGGGGACAATCTTTGTACTTGTGGTTTCCGTGACAGCCCCAACACTGAATGGGTGTCTTCCTTGTCCTTTGTCCCCCTACGTCATCCATTCTTGACTCTCTAAATGATGGCTATCCTTGAGGACTATTTCTGAAAAAGGGTGGCTTAGTTCCCTTCTTCCTTTGATCCATATAGAATTTCTTCTTGTGTTCCCAAGCCTTCCAGAAGGTAGGCTTCTCTCTTTGTTGTTCATATAATAATTTTTCTCTTCTTATTGTTTCTTCCATAGTCTTAGGGTCATCATACTAAATCTTGTCCCCAATGGAAGGTGTTATTTCACTCAGATACCTTTGAATATTGACAGTCTCATCCTTGATGAACAGAACATACTTTAGTAATTCCAAAAACCTTCGTTCGTATTCATCAATGGTCATGCTTCCCAGCTTGAGTTCAAAGAACTCTTTCATCTTTCTGTCATAATATCTTTTAGTCAATTATTTCTTCTCGAAATACCTCTTGAATTCTTTCCAAGTGATATCTTTGTCTCTAATGTGTTGCACCTGCACAAGTTGATCTCACCACATGGATGTTTTTCCTTTCAGTTGATACATCGCAATTCTTCCTTCTGCATGAGAGGAATAATTATGTAGTTGGAAATATTTCCTCATGCCAAGCAACCATGTTTCGGCATCTTCCTCCTTCTTGTGTTCTCCATCAAATGTAGGAGGCTTAATCTTGTTCATTTCGCCCTTCATTTCATCCACTCCATATCTCCTGTTATTTCTGGTAGGAGATGGGCTTGAACTGCTATGTGCCCTCCTCTTGGAGCAACCTTGGGAGTGATGACGATGTCTGCCATCACTCCTTGATATTCTTCCCTCAGAAGTTTGGTGACTCCCTGTTTTGCTCGAGTTTCTCTCCTTCTCCAACTTATTTTCTATTCTCTCTAGACTCTTCATCAACTTTAAGTTGAATTCTCCCTATTGTTCCTTATCTTTCATGAGCTTTCTGATATCTACTCAGTGAGTTTGGGCATCTTTCTGCAATATTTCAATGATTTTCATCATATGCCCTTCCTTATCTATCTCTTATCCATGCCCATTGAAGTTCGACCCTTCAAATCCCAAATGAACATCCATTCCTTTTGCTTCATTATCTGAACTGGAAGCATTCCATGTCTCCTCCATTTCTTCGCACTCAGTGGAAACTCTATTCAGTTCTGGCACTCATTAAACTTCTACAACACAATGTGCAGACAACCGGAATTTGTTAGGTCATCATTCCTTAACAAATCCCACAACATTCATAAACAAATCTGATTCAAGAAAACATTCAGTTTTCATTCTCTGTGATTCTCGTTCAAACAAGAATCCCCACATATTTCTTCTTTCGGAGCTCTGCTCTGCTAAGTTTTTGGGCACTATCCCCTTTCTCTCAGTCCCCAACCCATGCGACCATGGGTCATGACCAAGTTCTAGATCAATAAGCGCATGCTTGGGCCTTCAGCCTTCGACTTCGGAAGATTTCCAAGCATAACACAACAGTCACTCAGAGTTCCGAGTTACTAAACTCACACAGTAGGGTGGATCAACAATCGACGTCTACCCAGCATCCTACGGCTGACACTCATTGTGGAACCTCAGGCTTCTGAGTTTAGAGACTTCGGGACTTCGTGACTTTCCTTTTCCTTCCTGGACACAGATCTAACGGTCATGCTCTTTTCCTATGATATATGGTGTAGATCTCCTTCATAAGTTTGTGCCTCAACGCATTCCACTTCTCTCGATTATCGAACTCCGAAAGGCTTCCAAGATAACCTTCCTGCACCTTCCCCAGATCTGACAGTCGTAAAGGACTCTCCCTTTTCCCAAATAGATCCTACGGCTCCAACAGCCCAAGTGTTGAGCGCTCTCTCTCTCTAGTCAAATACCATGCCGACTATGGTTTTATTCTACCGCTACTCCTCCTAAGCTTTGTAACACGACCAAGTAACCCGTTCGCACTCAGAAACATTTTAAGGTTCGAAATTGGTTCCACTCGAAACCTTGAGTCCAAAGACCACTTATCCGACCCATCCAAGCTCAGCATTGAAACCATGGCTCTGATACCATATTGTAACATCCCGGACCATCAACCTCACTTTCGGGCAATGCTACTATGTGGAACATTCCCATAAATTTATATATTACATGCATATTAAATCAAATTAACTCATTTAACCAAACAATACAGAGTAATCACAGGATTACTGCTAACATACAAAAATAATGGAATTAACAGTAAATATCATTGCAACGGAATACATGATAATTTCACAAGCGTCACAGTTTTGCATTTTAATTGAAACTAAAATACATAATGCTACTTATATTTTAAACTGTAGTAACTCCACCAATCACTTGCAGACCTTCCACTAACCTCCTAGCCTTAGACCATGCTTCTCATCATGCTTAGTAGTGGGTCACCCCCGAGCTAGGACCAAGCTCCATCTAGGGCAAGGGAATCCTAGACTAGGCTGAGGTTATAGGAAAACTGCACAGAGCAACCAGAAGGATTCTCTCTAGGAGCCTTCTTACGCCCACTACTCACAGACTCTCATTCCCCACATTCATGTTCCACCCGGGAGTATACACCTTCACAAGCACAATCCATCGGTGCTTCACCTCCCTCTCTGGGTCTCGGCAATAGGTCGGATCGGGAATTCTCAGAGCTCTGTAACTGGTGTTGGACTCTCTCTGGGAGAAAACCACTTCCCAGCAGACTCTCTCACCTAGAGAGAGTTGCTCACATGCCTGACAACCTTCCTCTTCTACCACGGGCCTGACAACCTGCTTCTTCAGCACACTCCTCGACTCAACTTGAGCCAGGTGAGGAAAACAACAATGAATCAACACTCATTCACATAGGGATGAAAATAGAAACAACAGATGGGCATGGCACCCCATACAGAAACAACCCACACTAAAACACGACACAACTAAGGAGATTTTAATCAGGTGTCAAGTTCCTCAGAAGACACAAAACGGTTCACGGATTTCGGGTCTGAGGTGCGTGTGTGATTATTGCAAAGGTTCAATACAGAGGCCATGGGATTCACGGAAATACCCGGTCGACTTCCCGGTTCTCATTTTCAGGAATGCATGATAAGAAAATTAAGCAGAATTCATTCATAGAGGTCTCATGGTTTCAGACGAAGGATCAGGAAAACTAGAAGAATGAACCCCAAACTTAGCTGACGCTTCAACTTTCAACCCCATGCGCCCAGGTCGACACTTGTCTTCTTGGAGCTGCATGCGTTCTCTTTTTCACACGTTGGAGCTGCATGCATTGCCTCTCCCAGGACTTAGGATAAAAACATGTTTTTCCCACAGCTTTGGAATAATAATAAAATATCATTCTCAAGGACTTAAGCCCCTAATCTTAGCCCCTCTTTCCAACCTTTCATCCCCCTTTCCCTTACCCAATCTGTGGAATCTTAGTCCCCCATCATTCTTTCTTTGTGGTTGGTCTACACGCAGTGATGTTTATTTATTATATTGATGATCTGCATAATTACATATACAAAATCAAACTCTTGGACTTTAACACTTAGGTTCTTCAACCTAATAAACACATAATCCCACCAACTTATCAATACTCGGCTCACCAGCCTACAAAACATGATTACAATTCATAAACATGATTACAATTCATAATATAACCGGGGCACTACCGGGGGATATTACAAAAGGAGATTCGTATGGCTATCATTCCATGGTAGCATTGAGAGATAGTTGGGAATTTGTTTATGTTTGAGAAGGAACTATCCATGAGTTTTATGGACTTGCAAGTCCATTTTCTAATTCATCTACTTGATGAGGTTGAATTAGTTGGGTTCTCTCATGTTGGTGGATGTTATTATTAGAAAGGTACATGAAAAATCAAAGGGGTTTATTCAACAAAAAGAAAAACTAGAGGGATCTGTCGTGGAGGGGCACTTGGTATATGAGTCATTCTATTATGCTAGTGAGTACATCAAGCAAATTAATGACAAACTAGGGGAAGTCGTTTGGGATGAACAATGGGACGAGGACAAAAGGGAAGGGGAGCTACTCTGAAGGAATGGAAAAAGGTGCATGATAAAGAGTAAATCACTTATATTTTGTCAAATTTGTACAAAGCAACTACTTACACTAAAGTTGATAATATATATTTGATCTCATACTATTTTTTGAAATCTTGTATACATCAGTGAATTTAGAAATTGATGCCAACGATAATTTTTTAATTTACAATGTGGAGGAAATTCAACCATGTGTCGTGTTGTATGAAAAGAAAATAAGGAAATGAGATAGTGGGAGTAAAGCATTCAAATGATTGAATGGTAGAATCATGCCTTATCCTAATCATTTTGTCGACGAGCCAAAATGACCCAAACAATCAGATGAGGGAAAATGCCCAATGGCAGGTCCCAATTAGACCCATTCTCGTTTGGGATAGAATTTCCAACCAGATTTTGGCCTGGTTACCAACTAACTAAAATACTAAATAAATATGAATATGAGAACCGAAGGTTCTCAGATGAAGTAAAAAAGAAGTAAATCCAACTAATTAAAGTTAAGCTAAGGTGTATGATTATTATTATTCTAAGATGTAGTTTCTAAACTAATTATAAACTAACCTATCATGATCATGAGAAAACTGTAAGGAGAATACATTAAAATATGATACTACTCACATATGAAAGAATTCATGAAACAAGAAATATAGAATTTTGACCAAGAAGATGTTTTCAACCAATATAAATTGATTTATCAACTAAGCTACCAAATCGTTGTATTCGTAAAGGAAAAACAATAACAATTGTAAAGACACATAATATCAATTAGGAAATAGTTCTAAGATTAACATTCAGAATCACAAAACATATATGCATGGATATCAATAGTCACAATCATAAACATAAAATCCATTTTCTCCCAAATTGTCTTCAGTCCTTTATTCCAATAACAGTAAAAATACCATTCCTTTTCTAAGGAACCAAAGCCCCCTTTTCAATTACAATCATCCCATTTATAGAGGTTCCATGGGACTATTATTAGATACTCATATTGATAACACTTGGGATACTAAAGTGATGCTCCATCTTTCCTTCCCGATTGGGGCATGGACATAATTACAATGATTTTATTTACCTTGCAAAACTTCAGTTACAAAACCAATTCTTCAGGGGTGCACCGATGGTTTTGTTATCGCATCCATGATTTCCTTCCAGCTCTTGAAGTCTTCGAGTATGGAATCTAATCAAAGTAACTGTGTCCTCTCCAAGTTATCCTGACTCATGCACATGGGAATGATGATATTTTTTCTGAGGCTCTGCTCAAGAAGTTGCACGAAATCTTCGATTAGGGCGATGATTTTGGAGGGTTGGATCAATATTTTTTCGATAACCTCCACGTTGATTTCGCTGGTTGCTTTGATTTCTCTCTGAGCAAGGTTATGCTTGATGTCCATGTCTTCTATGCTTGTCTAGGTTGACTAATATTTGTCGATGTTCCTCATGGGATCAATTCCAAATAGCAAGAGAAGATCATCGGATGATCTCCATTCCTTTGCACCAGATACAGTGGCTTTCCCCTAAATCTTTAACACATTGGAAATTGTTTCAATACATGTTTCTAGTAGTCGACGATCTCATATTATTTTCTCATCGAAATATGATGAGAGGGTTTCTAGGGACAAAACTATAGGTGGATATTCTTACCACTCTGTGATTGCATCATAAGCTTCCAGGTATTTTTGATACTTTTCTTGGGTATCTTTCACCTATGATTCAAACTTCGTCCATTCAAATTCAATCACCAGAACTCTGCCGAGTCAACTGAATAACCTTTTCTACATACTTTGAAGTTCCTCATTCTTCTCCAGGGACTTTGTCTTCACCTCCTCGAGAATCATTGTTTGTATTTGGTGTTCTTCTATAGTCTTTTTCAAATATCCGTTCTCCAGTTGTACCCTTTGGAATTCGGCTCAACCCTTCTCATTGAAACACCTCAATTCCTCCAATTGTGATTTGAGTTTTGTCACCTCCAGATTATGTTAGGCTTTAAGTTGTTGCATGTCGCTAGCATGGGCCTTCTGGACTAGTGACATTGAATCAATGAACTTTATTTGGATATGTTTCTCCTGTGTCTGCAATTTATTTTTTGTGTACTCTTCATAGGCTTGCTTCGCCTGTTGAATTTCATTTTTTTTATCACTGGAAGGAGATTCTTTGATGGTTGCCAGGGTTGATTCTAGCTCCACGACCCTATATTTCACGACATCTAGAGCTACGACGTCTGCAAAAGCGTTGAGCATCGAGGCTGCTTGTAGAGAGTTATCATTTGCATCAGACCCAACTTTCCATTTAATATTCCTTTCCGACACATCTTGGATCACTTCTACTTTTCCCCTTTTTCTTTTGTGGGCCCTCTTTTCTATGGATGGGTCTTGTGGCTGTAGTAATAATCTCCAACTGCAACCACTTCTCCTTCGAACCCGAGTCCTTATGAGGTGAGTGATAAGATTCCTGGAATCGAAGCCAAAGGGGTGCATTCTCTTATTGGTGTAACAACCACATTGCTTTCGGGATATAGGTTGATGATAGAATCAACACCTAATGAAAAAGTGTCTTGGACTTATGTATTGTCATATTTATCGTCCTTATTCTTTTCCTAAGTTTTTGTTGGTGCGACCCATGGTGACTTACCTGTGTTTGTTGTTTCTTTCTTCCTTGTGTCAACCTTCCGAGAGCGGGAATATTTACTTCTTATTTTTTCCATTGCGTCCTTTTTATCTTCAACCTCTTTCTTTGGTAGGTACCTTTTTTTGGCCTCGTCAGCTTTTCTCCCCAATTCATCTTCTTTATATCTTTTCCTTTTCTCTTCTTCCTTTAGTTTTTTATTATCTTGGTGGAGGAGAGTCAGAATTGTTCTAGCCTCAACTTTTTGTCTTGTTCTTCATCCTTTATCAATTCTTGTGGAGCTACATAGGTAGTAATTCTTTCCACTGCTTCCTCGAAACTCAACGCGCCTCGAAAAACATTTTCTAAGAACTGAGAATCATTTTGGACACACCGCCTACACTGAGAGGGGGGGTGAATAGTGTAGGGCTCTTTTCCCCAAAACATCCCTCTTTCAAAAAACTCATTAGTTAGAAATCACCATTAACTCATTACTCATTGTTGTCATTTATAACCAGTTAAATGTGAACACATATCAGCAACATATATCAGCAATATATCATCAACAAATAATCACCATAGGGAACACAAAGAACACAAGATGTATGTACAATTTTCTTTTTATTATGGAATACAATCCTTGGGGTTTATCAGCAACAACTGAATAGAGTACAACTATACAAGAGCACCAACTCTATAATGAAAGACTTAGCTTACATCCTCAGCACCAACTGAGATGAGGCAACAATCCTCAACATATATCAATCAGTCAGCAGGTACGTGACCTGTCAGTAGTGTAACCCGTGTATGTGCAGACCCTGGCTCACTACAGCCCACGTATGTATGTGGTCAATATGTACTGCAACCTTCATATCACCTCTGAGCAATTAGGGTTTTTCATTTCATCACACACTCAGATCCTCTGCAACCTACAATCACATTCTCTTCTGTCTTTCATTGTCCAATCTGACCCACAACCAATCACAACACATCCAAGCTCTCCAACAACTTACTCATGCTCCTCAACCATACAATATGAATGCTACTCAATCATGTATAAGAAATCAAAATACTATATCAATCATATCAACACTGAATCATAAGAGTTCTTCTCACTCCATCAACCAACCTGAACCACAACACAACAACCATACCAAGAATGCCTTAAGCATTCACCACACAACAAACAAGAGTATCCATCAAGACAACAATACAACCATACCAGAGTTTATATGGTAGATATGAGCCCATAGAATGCACATCTAGAACCTGCTTCAGTATTCAAGAGCATGTCATTAGCTTAACCAGAAGTGTCCATGACTTCATCCATTGTACATGCCATGTCCTCATTCATCCCGCGTATGTACGCGCCCTGTCTCACTACAACCCGTGTGTACCTCAGAAACTAGGGTTTCTAAACTTCCGAGACTTTTTCCGTCATGATCTCAGACTTGCCAAAACTTTGATGCGTCCATGAGATCCTCCATACTCTCTCTCTCTCATAATAGATCTTCAATACATGCTCAAGAGATACACTTCACAAGAGACCCTTGCCTCTTTTTTATACTTCTCCAAATAACTTCCTTAGAAGCATCTTCTAGGTCACTTCACCCACTTCTAGGTCACTTAACCCATTTCTAAGTCACTTAATCTAATTTCCTCATTTTAGGGTTAACCACTTTCCATAAATAGAAAGTTCTCCAATACTTTATCCTTTAAATAATCCTCCTCGATTTTGTCACCTCACTTTATCATTTAAATAATCTTCTTTGATTTTTTCACTTCTCTTTATTATTTAAATAATCCTCCTTGACTTTGTCACTTCACTTTATCATTTAATTTATAATTTCATCTTTTCAAGGTCTTTGACTTCTTTGACCTTTTGGGGCTTCAAGTCTACATATGAGGGTCCTCCATCTTCGTAAGGCCATAAATATCAAACCATGAGGAGTTATGTGACATTCCGCATACCATTGGAAATGGAATGAACAACACTATCCATATAGTATAGTTTCACTTACAAATTCACTAATATTCATCTCATTATTCCATAATTAAGCATGGGTTCTCCAACCATAATTGAAGGATAAATGAACTGTAAAGCGTCTTCCTGTGAGGGATTTCACAATAAGGGGACCACTTTGTAGTTCATCCATTTGTACACGTTATCAACCATGATAAGAAAATAATGATTAATCATTTCATCAATCCAACTATGCATCATATACAAATGATACCATATTGATCCAGCTTCATCTATGCATCATGTATCAATGACAACTCATTGATCCATATTCATTTATACATCAAGGACAATACATATTAATTTTGACATCAATCATCAATCAATCAATCCTTTGGCATCTATCATTCACTTGAAATCAATCAATGAAATCAATCAATCAAACCTTTGGCATCCATGACAACATGATCCAACAATCTCCCCCTTTGGCATTGATGGCAATACCAACATTGATGTCAACACCAATCAGTGATGTCAACATGTAGAAAAGGCATGCTCTACATCAATAGTCATCAATCATATCAATGTGACTATCTATCCCCATTAATAAACATCAATCACATCAAAGTGACTACTTCTCCCCCTTTGACATCAATGGAAAAGGGTCATTCTCCTCTTGGGGTTGCGCCCCCTGTTTTAACTCTCCTTGGGGTTGCTCCCCCTATCTCAATGCCTTTGATATTCCTCTGAATAATCTCTCCCCTTTCGAACAAGGGATATCACTATGATGTAATGATGAAGATACATCGCTCATAATCCCCCTGTGACCATTGCTCCCCCTCAAATTATACCTCTATGCTATTTCTTCAATTATAGGGATCTTTCCTCCTATAATCATGGGGAAAAAATGACTCCCCTTATGGGTATGTCTCCCACTATATTCTTTGTAATATGAACACATTCTTCTGCTACAAATGTGACTGCTCAAACCGCATCATAGATCAACTTTCTATGATGATCCTTGGACCTTTCAATGCATCAAAACGCATGCCATACCATGAAACAAAAGATATGTCAACAATGAAATAGAGAATCATGAATAAAAAAATCAACCAAGTACATCATGTACTAAATTGTGTTCCCACCATGCACAACACCCATGTACATTAACTATGTACATCAACACCATACAATGTGCCAAAAGATATCATTCATGGAATGTATCAACCATATGTTAGAAAAACAGGACCGCGGGGCAATAAAATAAAACAAATGCAGAAAAAAAACATAGAAGACACACAATACAAGAGAGACATAGATTTGCGTGGTTCACCCAGTGTGGGCTACGTCCACCAGAGAAATTGCCAGGTCCTTCCTTTATTATTATCTAGCAAATGAAGGGATACAACCTATAGCAAAACCCACTGTAAATTCCTCTTCTTTCTCTCACAGTCTCCTCTCTCAGAATACAATATTCACTCTCAACCATAGCCGCAATACATTTCCCTCATAAGAGAGGGTTGCCTTCTAGGGAAAAAAACCCTAACATAATCTCTACCGTTAGATCTGTGACCTTATATGAACGGTCCAGATTTACAATGAAATTACAATATACTTTTACAAGGCATTTTTTGCTTCGGGGGCTTCGCCCCCGAACCCCTGCTGGGGGCCTACTTGCCCCCTGACCCCCCAGTCAGGGGGATAGCCACCCCAGACCTCGCAGAGGGGGTACCCCCCCTCTGCACTCCCCTGCATGGAAGAGTGTACATACTTATGGGGTGTAAATACTTCATGGGGTATAAACACGGCTGAAAGCAAAGACCTCTGAATCAGGAAGATAATCAGGCTCCACAACCAACAATCTCCCACTTGGAGACTAATCTCAACAACTCTACCGCTACTGTATATGCTAGACTTTGAACCTTCTTGGACCTAGCAAATTTCTCAGCTTCATCTTCATTCTTGAAGACCAACTGAAATTGAGCAGGAACTCAGTTTCTCCCTAGTTACTCCCTTTGTTAACATGTCTGCAGGATTCTAGCTAGTCTGTATCTTTTCCAGCTTCAATTGTCCATCTTCCAAGGCAGATCGTATGAAGTGGTACCTCAAATGTATATGCTTAGTCTTCGAATGGAAGGATGAGTTCTTTGCAAGGTGAATGGCACTCTAACTGTCACAGTACAACCTGTTGTTCTCCTGCTTCTTTCCCATTTCCTCCATAAACCTTTGTAACCAAATCATCACTTTACTTGCCTCTGTAGTAGCAACATACTCTGCCTCTGTTGTTGAAAGTGCAACAACCTTTTGCAGTTTTGAAATCCAACTTACTGTTGTTCCACCTATAGTAAAAACATATCCTGTGGTGCTCCTCCTCATGTCTTTATCACCTGCCATATCTGAATCAACATATCCC
>SNQJ01S0014738.1:207209-220722 GCA_010110895.2 Picea sitchensis
CAGAGGTTGATACACAATGATATGATAGGGGTTATATTCGAGCTCACTCTCATATCTATCTCTTTCTTCGAAGTTGTCCTTTGACTCGCCTCTCGGAGTGTGAGGGGGTGACTCGAGAGGCGAGGGTGGTCTACCTCCTACCCCACTAACTAGTAAATAATATTCAATATTGAATTATGAAACTGTGGGGAAATTAGAAGTATCCTTAGGAATGTGATATTTAGGGGTCCCGACCAAATGGTTTTCTTGATAGGAGTTTGGGTTGGGAAAAAAGGGATCTGTATGTCAAAGGTCTTCCTGATTTTCAGGTAGAAAGTAATCCAAGGGCAGTTGTCTGGTCTATTTGCTAATTTGTCTAGTCATTGTTCGGTTGGTTCATTCGGTCAAATGTTTGACTATAGCTTCAATCTCTGATATGGTTAGGATACGAGGTTGAGGGGAAGAGAAGGATGTTTCAGGGTGAGCAGGATCATGGTGAGTACTGACCTAAGCTGATGTGTTCACAAAATAATCCAAAGGAAAGACAACATGTTCAGAAAGAACTTGGTGGGAATCACTTATTGAGGAAAAGATTACTTGCTGGGAAAAATGGGAAGGGTTTAAATTTATGTTTGTAGTGATTCAATTATGTGGCCCTCCTTTTAGTGCCATTCTGTTGATGAGACAGAATGACCCGCTTAATCAGATGAGGGAAAATGCCTGATGGTAGGTCCCAATTAGACCCACTCTCATTTTGGATAGCTTTTTCAACCATATTTTGGCCTGGTTACCAACTAACTAAAATACTAACTAAATATGAATATGAGAACCGAAGGTTCTTAGATGAATTAAAAAAGAAGTAAATCCGACTAATTAAAGTTAAGCTCAAATCTATGTTTATTATTATCCTAAGATGCAGTTTCTAAACTAATTCTAAACTAACCTATTCTGATTAGGAGAAAATTATAAGGAGAATATAGTAAAAGATGATATTACTCGCATATGAAAGGATTCATGAAATAAGAAATATAGAATTTTGACCAAGAAGTTGTTTCCAACCAATATAAATTGATTTATCAACTAAGCTACTGATTCGTTGTATTCGTAAAGGAAAAACAATAACGATTGTAAAGTCATAGAATATAAATCAAGAAATAGTTTTAATATTAACATTCGGAATTACAAAACATATATGCATGGATATGAATAGTCAAAAACATATACATAAAATTCATTATCTCCCAAATTGTCTTCAGTCCTTTATTCTAATAACAATAAAAATACTATTCCTTTTCTAAGGAACCAAAATCCCTTTTTAAATTACAATCATCCCATTTATAGAGGTGTCATGGGACTGCACTTAGATACTCTTATTGATAACACTTGGGATACTGAAGTGATGCTCCAAATTTCCTTCCCGATTAGGGCATGTACATAATTATAATGATTTGATTTACCCTACAAAACTTCAATTACAAAAACAATTCTTCAGGGGTGCACCAATGGTTTCTCCCTCGCATTCACAACTTCCTTCCAGTTATTGAAGTATTTGAGTATAGAATCTACTCGAAGTAACTTTTTCCTATCCAGGTCAGCCTGAATCATGCACATGGGAATGATGATCTTCATTTTGAGGATCTTCTCAACACATTGCATGACATATTTGGTTAGGGCAATGATTTTGGAGGGTTGTATCAATCTGTTTTCGATAACATCCATGTTGATTTCGCTGGTTGATTAGATTTCTCTCTAAGAAAGGTTCCGCTTGGTTTCCATGTCTTCAATGATCGTCTGGGATGATGAAGATTTGACGATGTTTCACAAGGGATCCATTCCAAATAGCAAGAGTAGATCGTCATATGATCTCCATACCTCTGCACAGGATACCATGACTTTCCCTTGAATATTTAACACATCGACAATCATTTCCATACATATTTCTAGTAGTCGGTGATCTTAGATTATTTGCTCGTCCGAATACGAGGAGAGGGTTTCTGGGGATGGAACTGTAGGTGGAGAGTCTTTCCACTATGTGATTGTGTCGTAAGCTTCCAATGATATTTTTTACTTTTCCTGGGTAGCTTTCACCTGTGATTCAAAATTCGTTCGTTCAAATTCAGTCACCAGAACATTTTTCGAGTGCACTGAACATCCTTTTTTTCATGCTTCAAATTTCCTCATTCTTCTCCAAGGAATTTATATTCACCACCTCGAATATCATTGTTTTTATTTGGCATTCTTCTATAGTCTTTTTCAAATATTTTTTCTCCAGTTGTACCCTTTCGAATTTGGCTCGACCCTTCTCATTGAAAGACCTCAATTCCTCCAATTGTGCTCTGAGTTTTTTCACCTCTAGATTATGTTAGGCTTCAAGTTTATACATGTAGCTAGCATGGGCCTTCTGGACCAGTGACATTGACTCAATGAATTTGATTTGCAGACATTTCTCATGTGTCTGTAGTTGATTTTTTGTATCCTCTTCATAGGCTTGATTCGCTTATTGAATTTCTTTTGTTTGCTCACTGGTAGTAGATTCTTTGATGGTCACCAGGGTCTATTCCATATTTGTGACCCTATATTTTGCGACGTCTAGAGCTACGACAACTTCATGGACCGACACGATGTTTACCCTAGAAAAAGAATTAAGCGTCGAGGTTGCTTGTAGAGCGNCAAACCCAACTTTACATTTAATATTCCTTTCTGGCACATCCTAGATCGCTTCTATTTTTCCCCTTTTTATTTTGGGGACCTCTTCTCTATGGCTTAGGTATTTTGGTCATAGTAATAATCTCCAACTGCGACCACTGCTCCTTTGAACCCAAGTCCTTCTGAGGCGATCGATAAGTTTCCTAGAATTGAATCCAAAGGGGTGCATTATTCTATTGGGATATCGACCACATTGCTTTTGAGATCTAGGTCGATGATAGAATCAACACCTGCTAAAATGGTGTCTCAGACTTTTGTATTGTCATCATTATCCACCTTATTATTTTCTTGGGTTTCTCCTGATGTGACTGATGGTGGATTACCTAAGTTTGTTGTTTCTTTCTTCCTTGTGCCAACCTTTCGAGAGGGGGAATATTTTCTTCTTATTTTGTCCAGTGTGGCATGCTTATCTTTGACCTATTTATTTTTCCACAGTAGGTACCTTTCTTCGGCCTCGTCATCTTTTTTTTCCAGCTTGACTTCTTTATCTCGTTTCATTTTCTCTTCTTCACTTAGTTTTTTATTATCTTGGTGGAGGAGACTTCAAAACTATTCTAGCCTCAACTTTCTCTATTTTTCTTCATCCTTTCTCAATTGTTGTTGGGATACGTCGGTAGTAATCCTTTCCACCGCTTCCTCAAAACTCAGTGTGCCTCAGAAAACATCCTCTGAGAACCGAGACTCATGCATGTTCTGTGGCACTAATTTGATGAACTTCATGTGTTCATAATATACATTTTGAGGGTCATGTGATTTGGGTTCCCATAAATAAAGATATGGCTCCTTGAGTGCTTCAACTTCCTTTTCATATTGCTTCTTGTTTTCCAAAGAGTATGACCCCACCTAGATGGGGAAAATTGGCTAGTATTTCTTGTTCTTTTCTGAATGGTAGGCAGTGGCCCCTTTTTCAAAATTCTAGTATGCAATCTCCCTGGCCAACAACTTATTAGGAACATACTTTGGTAGCAATTGTGGCACTCATGTGGCCCCATAGATCCAAATGTAAGTGTAGTATTTCTTCACATCCAATCCTAGATATCGTTTAAAACTTTGAGAGCCTCGGGAGAGATCCTATGAGGGAAGAGATCAAATATGGCCTTGTGTAAAGGGACCAGGAAGTAGTCACATATATCATAGAAAACTCTCTTACAATTTACCTCCAACAATTGAGAAATAGAAGTGAATTGGACCCTTTTCGGGAGTCCAAGGCCAGTTGAAACATGGGAATGAGTTTGCGATGCACACAACGTTAATTATATATGATGAAATGTATAAACCGATATTATTCATTCTCTTTGGATCTTGGTTGCGTTGAGTGATGCTAAAAGAGAGAATGGTTTCCCAATTGAACACGTGGATGTTATGGTCAATCTTGTAAGCCATTGGGAACCATTCCATCCTGAAATGAGTGCTACTCTCTTTGCCATAGAGCTGAAAGATCATGGTACTTAGCACCCTATAGGGAATTTTGAGATATCATGTTGGAACATGCCTTTCACCCTTTTTCTTCATCCACTCTTCATAATAAAACCAATCTTCCATGAGGGTCTCGAAGTCTTCACGGTCAACTCTGAACTGTTTGAGAAAAGACTCGTTCAGGGTCATTGTTGGTGTCGGGGTTTGATACATAGCCCTGATTTCATCCTCTTTGAGAGAGGTGACTGGGAGACATGAACCATTGATTATTAAACCTGAATCCTTTTGCAAATAAGAAAAACATCATTCTTCTACGTCGTTGTAAGGAAAAATCTCGGAGAGAGCGACTACTGTATGGATTCTACTCTTCCTTATATTTTTGTATGCCTCAATGTCGGTATCTTCAAGAGGAAACCTTTCATTCTTGAAAATTTCCAAGTTCTTGATGTAAATCAAGTAGTGCTTCATCATGTCATGGTTGTTGGTGTCAGATATAGTGTATGATTCTGTGTAAAGTCTACCTATTTCAGGATTCAAAATAAATAAATATTTTCAACAATATCCTATTGAAATGACTGAAATTTAGTTTAGAATTTCTTTCATTGATTTTCTCATACTTGGAATAAATCGGTAATAAACAATAACAACATGATAATGATAACAACATAATAAGAAGAATAATGATAACAACATCATAATACATATATCCACCTGCAGATTGCTTATCTAGTCCCTTTTCTATCTGATCTTGTTCTTGTTCATTCCCAGACTGAATATTAACCTCCCAGCCAACTAGGAACATCCTCTTTGGCTCCCTAGCTCCAGGAATCCTTGGAATTTCCTGGCCCCCGAGCCCAAAATTCTCAGAAACAACAGTGCCACGCGAGATCTCCCCAAAATCATTCCTCCCATTTCCTCCTCCTCCTCCTCTCCCCTTTTGAAATTCAGAAATCCTCAAACAAACATAAGATCCCTCTTCTAAGTCCTCCCCTTCTTCCTTATCCTCCTCTCTCAAATCCCCCTCATCAATTCCCAACAACCTTATCCCTGTTGGAAGATTGGTTGTTGTCATTGATGTCAACCCTAGTCATTGGTTTTGGACCGCAAGATTGATGAAGGTATTTTCACACGAAGGACAATGTACATGCAGAAAAAACATCCATGGATGGATAGTATACATCATGTTTTTTCTGGTGGTAAGTGGCACATCATGTGGATCCTCATGGTTGAGGAGAAATGAATTTTTGAAGACGACAAAGTGAATTGAAGAAGGAAGTACATGTAGGCCCTGAAGATAATTAAAGAAAAGAATTACAAAATAATAAAGTGTCAGGTCGGCCCTAATGTTAAAAGGAAGTGACACAAATGGTATAAATAAATATCATTATACATTCATTTGATACAAATGTTGAATTTCAGAGGAAATCAAAAGTAAAGAAGGACGGATTTCAAGGGAGGATGAAGTCTTTTGGTGATGTGTTCTAAGGTATGTTGTTTTCAGGTCATCTTACGATTTTCGCTATAACTTTGTTTCTAGAATGATTCAGATGGTGAAATTGATATGGTATTGAGACAACATATCACAGTACCAGTGGTAAAAAACTCATCTCTTTATTCGCTATAATTATGAACATACACTCTGTGGAAGATAGGGTTTTTGACCAGTCCTAAAGCTAGTCAATAAATAGGTGTTCCGACTAAATCAGTCATAACTTATTCATATAGAATCCAAATTAAATGGGACAAATTTCATTGGAAATAGTACAAAATGTAGTTTCTTTTGTGTGAGTGTAAGAATCTGATGATAAATATTGAGCATGGGGCATTATGTACAAGTTTTCTCTCCTGAATAAACCAGAATTGAACAAAGTCTACCATTCTTTCTATAACTTCTTTTTGGGGAGTATTCAAGGAGTGAAACTTGGAGGAGTTTCAGAGAATACATTGAGTAATATTATCTATAGGATCATAGTATTCCAAAAATTGAATAATTACAGAATTTGAAGAAGTCTTAGGAAGCATTATCAGGCTCTATGTGATGGTTGGTTGATAGTGATGATTTAATGTAAAGTTTTATTGTATCTCATATATTCTTGGGTGGAAGGAAGGGGAAAGGATGAAGAGGTCAAACCTCTCTTGATATTGGAGTATTGTATATTCCTCTTGGAGTTTTATCCCTCCCTTTATATTTGGAAGTTGTAGCTACCTTTGGAAGTCATTACTTCCCTTGACCAATAACTATTGATTATTTTTCATATATTGTGCATGGTGTATTGTGGTGTATTGATGTAACTCTTATACTATTTTTCATTTCTCATTGGATATAATTGAATGGTTTAAGTATAAGTTGATTTTTTTTTTTAAATTGTAATTGATACTGATTCACCCCCCTCTCAGTATCAACAATTAGTGTCAGAGCAGGTTGCCTTCATAACCGTTTAACCACTAAAAGGAAAATCCTAAGAAGATATGGATGACCATGAGCACATTTCAAATGGTATTCAAAATTTTGATGGAAGAAATTATGCATATTGGAGTGATAGAGTGAAATATTACCTAATGGCTTTGGGATTAGACATTTGGTACTCAGTTGTAAATGGCTATGTAATCCCAAATAATGCTCCAACTGATCCAAATGAGAATAATCTTGTGAGTTGTAATTCAAAATCCAGACATGTTATTCTAGAAGCATTGGCACCAACCATTGCTAGCAAAGTGATGAGTTGCAACACTGCTAAAGAGGTATGGGACAAACTCAAGAGTATCTACGAAGGTGATCCAAAAGTTAAGAAGGTCAATCTTCAACAACATAGAGAAGAATTTGAAAATGTGAAGATGAATGAAAAGGAAGATATTGCAACCTATCTTCTTAGAGTTTATGAAGTTGTTAATGATATCAGAGGATTAGGTGAAGAGCTTGATGAATCGTTGGTTCTACAAAAAGTGTTGAGATCACTTCTCTTGAAGTATGATGCTAAGGTCTCCACCATTGAAGAAACTAGGGACTTGACCAAAATGGCAATGGATGAATTACATGGGTATCTTATAGCATATGGAATGACAACATGTATAGAAAGTGACCATCCAAAAAATGAAGCAACCTTTAAATCCATAAAGAAGAAAAAAGACAAGGATAACGACCTTGATGAAGACATAGCAAATTTCGTAAGAAGGTTCCAGAAGGGAAGTGGAAGATACAAAGGTAAGTCTCTTCTCAAATTCTTTAACTGTGGTAGAATATGACATATTGTTGAAAACTGCTACTATAAAAAGAGAAGTCTCAACAATAAAAAGAGATTCTACTCCAAGTATGATGACATCTCCTCAGATGAGAGTGATGAAGAAGATAATGATGGAGGATAAGTCCTCTTCATAACCCAAGAAACCCAAGATGATGATCAAAATAATTCTAAAAAATAAAAAATCATTTGTGAAGAAGATTCAGATGAAGAAACCAACCTTGAATCCTTTTGGGGATACAAAGACAATGCAAAGAGTGAACAAGAAGATGAGAATCTTGAAAAGTTGAAGCATGTTGAAACTGAAAATAACAATCATAGAAACACAAAAAAAATACTAAAAGGTGAATTGAGTATTTGAGAAGACGACAATTACAATCTTGAAAATACCATTAATAGCTTGAAGGAACAATTAGAAGATTATGAGAAATTGAAAGCATAATTGTATCACACAAAAGGGGAGCTACTATTGACAATAGAAAAGTTGAAGAAGTTCGAAAAAAGAACTGAAACATTAGATGAGATCCTTAGCAGTCAAAGATCTCCAAACGACAAGACAAGACTAGGATACAATGATAGTTTGAAGATAACAAAACAAGATAAGGAATTTGAAAATGATGAAACCAACACTCCAGAACAAGTTGAACAACAAGATAGAAGACTAGAATTCAGAAGGAATGATACATCAAGAAGATCCTCTCCCATTAGGTATGAAAGCAATCATTATGAAGGAAACTATAGAAGAATAGATCGTGAACCCAGATGGGCCACACCACAAAGAAGATCACTTACTCCTAGGTATCAAAATTTATTTGTTGGACATTGTTATACTTGTGGAAATTTTGGACACAAGGCAATCAATAGTAGAATCAATGAAAGGAATAACTATGCAAGCTACATGAATGGTGAAAATAGTAGATATGGAAATGTTCGTAGACCTATCAATAGAAATTATAATCCATTTGAACCATTAATGGATCAAAATATTATATGTTACAAGTGCAATAATCTTGGTCACAAAGCACGAGATTGTAGAGAGATGAAGGAATATAATCGTATGCCAAATGTCTGTATACCAACTACAACATGGAAAAGGAAAGAAATTCCACACAATGAAAATTTTCGAATAGCATTGGTCACTAAAGAATGAAAAGAAGAAGATGAATGGTTCATAGACAGTGGGTTCTCATCTCATATGACTAGATATCAAAGCAAATTTGTCATCTTGAAGAAAAAGGGTGGAAATGTTGCATTTGGAGATGAATCATCTACCAAAATACTTGGAAAAGGAACTGTAAATCTTGGAAGTGAAAATGTAAAAGAAGGAAAAGTCCTATTGGTTGAATATCTGAAGCATAATCTCCTCATTGTCAGCAAAATATGTGATCAAGGATACACTCTTAGTTTTGACTCCCGAAAATGTAAAATCAGAGAAAATAACTCAGGAAGATTGGTTACAACTGCAACATGAAGATCAAACAACATATACATCCTAGACATGAAGAATATAGAGAAGACAAAAGCCACACAAAAGGATTCCAAGGAAGAAAAAGTCTCAAAGACCAAAAATAAGGATGAAGTATTATTGAGTGCCACATGTTGAGGGGGAGCAGGCCCAAAGAAGAGAGTTACCTTTTGTCATTAAACTCAGGGGAATTAGCCCTACCCTTTTCCATTTATGTCAAAGGGGGAGAGAAATTGGGATCATGATGATAGGGGGAACATGATTGTTTCCATCAATGACAAAGGGGGAGATTGTTGGAAGATTGGTTGTTGTCATTGATGTCAACCCTAGTCATTGGTTTTGGAATGCAAGATTGATGAAGGTATTTGGACATGAAGGACAATGTACATGCAAAAACAAAACCCATGGATGGATAGTATACATAATGTTGTTTCTGGTGGTAAGTCGCACGCCATGTAGATCCTCCTGGTGAGGAGAAATGAATTTTTGAATATGACAAAGTGAATTGAAGAAGGAAGTACATGTAGGCCCTAAAGATAATTAAAGAAAAGAATTACAAAATAAGAAAGTGTCAGGTCGTCCCTAATGTTAAAAGGAAGTGACATAAATGGTNNNNATAAATATCATTATACATTCATTTGATACACAAGTCGAATTTCATAGGAAATCAAAAGTAAAGAAGGTCGGATTTCAAGGGAGGATGAAGTCTTTTGGTGATGTGTTCTAAGGTATGTTATTTTCAAGTCATCTTACCATTTTCTCTATAAATTGTTTTCTAGAACAATTCATATCGTGAAATTGCTATGGTATTGAGAAGACATATCAAGGTACCTGTGGTAAAATTTTCAGCACTTGATTCGATATAATTATGGAGATACACTCTGTGGAAGATAGGGTTTTTGACCAATCCTGAAGCTAGTCAATAAACATGTGTTTCAGGTAAAACAGTCATAAATTATTCATAGAGAATCCAAATGCAGTGGGACCAATTTCATTGGAAATATTACGGATTGTAGTTTCTTTTGTGTGATTTTCCGAATCTGATGTTAAATATTGAGCGAGGGGCATCTGTACAAGTTATCTCTCCTCAATAAACCAGAATTGAATAAAGTCTACCATTCTTTCTATAAATTATTTTTGGGGAGGATTCAAGGAGTGAAACTTGGAGGAGTTTCAAAGAATACATTGAGTAATATTATCTATAGGATCAAAGTGTTCCAAGAATTGAAGAATTACAGAAGTTGAAGAAGTCTCAGGAAGCATTATTAGGCTCTATGTGATGGTTGGTTGATAGTGATGATTTAATGTAAATTTTTATTATCTCTCATATATTCTTGGGTGGAAGGAAGGGGCAAGGATGGAGAGGTCAACCTTCTCTTGATATTGGAGTATTATATCTTCCTCTTGGAGGTTTATCCCTCCCTTTATATTTGGAAGATGTAGCTGCCTTTGGAAGTCATTACTTCCCTTGACCAATAACTACTGATTATTTCTCATATATTGTGCATGGTGTATTGTGGTGTATTGATGTAACTCTTATACTATTGTTCATTGCTCATTGGATATAATTGAATGGTTTAAGTATAAGTTGATTTTTTTTTTAAATTGTACTTGATACTAATTCACCCCCCTCTCAGTATCAACAATCCCCCCATTAATTCCCCAACAACATTATCCCCCCATTAATTACTTCTCCCACCTTTTAATAATAAAATAATAAAAGACTCATTAATATATTTTAATAATTAATTAAATTTAAATTAAAAACTGTGACAAAATTAATCAATTTTGGTCGTTACATACACCCACCCTTCAAGAAACTTCGTCCCGGAGTTAGATTAATTTACAATACAATGGTAACAACACACGATTCATACATCCGCAACAAATAATCAACATCATCAATTTAAAACACTTATACATACTAGTGTACATGTGCAAGGCATACATGTGTAGCTAGCACATACATGACTCATACATGTACTAATGAAAATAATTATCACACCTAAAGTAATTCGTGTATGCGTCCAATCCAATCAACAAGACCATTCATTTCATAAAAGATAGTAAACTATTTAAATTTTCACGAAATTCCCCATTTACAATAATTTAACACAAGCTACATTCACTTAGATAATTTTATTTTAGTTAAGTAAATATAAATATACACATATACATATATTTTTTTCTTTTTCAAAAAGAGGAAATCAAGAAATTATTCTATGAGGTGAAATCCCCACATACTCTTAACTACTTTTATTCATCCTTCCTCCCTAACTTACTTCCATATTCCATCCCTATCCTTCCTCTGCTGGACTATCTTGGAGCGTCAACTAGATTGACCTAACTCCAAATAGAACCCGTAAGCAGAAGTTTCAATTCTCTTGACCAAGCTTCCCCAACATGCAACTGGCAATCATCATCACATGTCTAAGGGAGCGTGAGCTAACACCATTTTCCCATGACTCCAGGTTTTAGAGGATACACGGTGGGAAATTCCTCCACCCCTCTTAATAGGACTAGGGTCCACACCCTACCATGGAACATACAGTGGCACTGTGTTGCTAGGAATTTTGTCATTGCATATTCAGTTTTAGGCAGTCTTGTCACCTGAAAAACCTGCACTTGTCCACATATCATAGCAATGCATTTGAACCAATATAATTTCACATACACAATTTATACCATATTGTTTCCTTGTCGATGTTCATGACATAAAACTTTTATCATCATTATTATTTGGCTATTTCATAGCCTCTTGACCTGCAGATTAGTCTATAACACAACTCATACATATCTATGAATTAACATCATGTAAATGCATTTAACCATAATCTCAATTCGGTATCTACGTACCAACAGCGTTAAATGTCAAAATTTTCAAGTTAGAATTGATTGCATAATATCCATCATAATTCAAATAATGTTAAACGTTCATAGAATTGACATTCACATAGGTTCATACGTCTTAAAAGTTCAAGTGTATCAATAATAGTTTCACAGTGAATAGAAAATAAAGGTGATTAGGCCTTAGGTAATTCTAGCTATCTAAGTCAAAATGTGGCATTACACATCAATATGAAAACATAGATAGATAGATATAGATATATAATATTCAACCATCACAATGGATTTATATAAATCAATTAAAACATATAAAAGTTAAATCTTCATGTACCACGCATATCCTTGACTTGGGCATACAGATCCTTCACTTGGGTATCTTTATATAATTTATATGGTTTTACCAATTCAATTTGTCACTTCAAAAGTTGGTTTTGACCTTGCTCAAACCTAATCCTCACAACGAAAAGAAATAGTTTGGTGCCTTGTAATCTTGGAGCAATAAGCTTCGAAAAGAGTACTTCCAAGCCAACAATAAGCTTTTAATATTGTAGATGCATGAACTCTTTATTTTAGTTTTTAAAGAATGCACACAACACATACACCTACACATACATAATCAACCTTTTACTTAAAAGATGAAAAGACAAATTCCATGTCCATGTTAATAATTCTGAGACTAACAACTATTAGTTGATTTAATGATGGAATAAAAATAAAACCAAATATGATTATTTATATGCATATGGAATTTATACCTCATCCATATTAAGAATTATAAAACATTGTACAATAACAATATGAACGTAATGCCCAACTTTTTCTTAGTAGACATATTTTATATATAAAAAAAAAAGTCAAAGTCATGGATAAACTTATTATTAGAATAAGAAATGGATTCAATAGCATTCAATTAGAAATACCCCTAATTGGAATGAGATTCGTGGTGTTTGAGTTATATTTATAGAAGACCACCTTGAACAAGCAATCCTTGTTTTCTAAATATTTAAATAGCATCATCGTTTAAGACATAATGGAGTGCATAATAACAATGCTTAAAATATCATTAAAATTTTCTAAACTACATGAGATTTAAAATAGGATAATGGGTTTTATCTTTATCATAAATTTCCTCTTTCTAACCATTATATATATTAAAGTCATTTTTCATATCTAAAAGGTTCCCACATATCTATTATTTACTTCCATATTATTAATTCCAAGCCAAATGGTCTCTAATCCTCATAATTACATAAACAAGAAGTGTTTTTTAAGTCAATTTTGAAATTTAGTCAAAAGTTTTATTTTTTTTATTATGTAAACTTTGAAATTTTAGGTTGATAAATATTTTCACTTTACAAAATTATTTCAAGCTTCACAAAATATTATAGGTGGATATTACTATGAATTATGAATAAATAAGATGATTTACTAATACTTTTTATCTTATTATTATTAAATTTCTTTTTCACATCATTTGTGAATAGTAATCAATTAAAAAAAACCAATCATAAATAAAATCTTATAAATTATACTTACGAGATTCATTAAATCCATTAGTTTGATTATATACATATATATGATTTGACCTATTCATGTACTTCAACTATTTTTTTTAATTAAGTGTTTTAAGACCTAATTCATTAAATCCATTAGTTTGATTATATATATATATATGATTTGACCTATTCATGTACTTCAACTATTTTTTTTAATTAAGTGTTTTAAGACCTATTTTACACTTATAAACATAGAAGATGACCTTCCTATACAAATGCGCGAAGACAGTGCGCGAAGACAGAGATATATAGGCCATCAAATATAAAACAAATTTTCTAAAAAAATGAAATTTGGGAATGATATA
>SNQJ01S0014738.1:222203-246487 GCA_010110895.2 Picea sitchensis
TATATATCTATATTGATATTTTGATATATTTGCATTAAATGGTTTTTCTAGGTTCATTAAAAGATGTGATCCATCTATTCTGTACTTTGATTGAGTTGGAAACGTAAGCAAGAAAGTACTATTTACTTTAATCTTTTTTTTTTTTGAAACAGACAGGACTCAACATCAATAGCTCTGCCCAGTGGTTCCCATCCAAATAAGGGAGAGGTGAGGAGATATCCATTGTTCTGTTGTTGTTGCTGCGTCTATTGTTATGTAACAGTCGAAAGAAGATATCAATATGTCTAGGTTTGTCTCTCCATCGAAGACTCTTTGCTTTCTTGCATAAAGCATTTTCAATGGTTCGAACTGCGTTTATTGTTATGTAACAACCAAAAAAAGATAGCAATATGTCTAGGTCTGTCTCTCCATTGAAGACTCTTTTCTTTCTTGCATAAAGAATTTTCAACTGTTCGAACTCTTGTCTATATGCTCCACGTTTTCAATTGTTCATAAACTTTATCTCTCTAGCTGATGGATGCTTGTTCTCTATTTAATCCCAACTTCAATTCGAATCTGGGCAAAATTTTGAGAAATGGCGTTCCGACTAGTTTTGTGTGTATCAATTTGCTTTGGCCTTTGCCTTGGATTTCTGTATTTTCCTCTTTATTGGACTTGCATTTGTGTTTCTATGGTACGTTGGCGCATTGATGTTTCCTTTTTNATTTTATGTTTCTGAGAGTTGGGTTTTGTTTCTCTGGCTACCTTCAATCTTGTGTTTATTGTGTGGTTTTCGATCATGTAAGAGAGTAAACCTGTATACGGATAAATTTCTTCAGTATTTTCTATTTTGTTCTGGCTAAATGAAGATCCACCATTCGACATGTGGTTTGAGTGAATCGTGAGGAGACTCGATTGCAAAGGATTGGTTTTGATAGAAGCTCCATTGAGATGTCACTCCCGAGGATTGGTATTTAAATACAGATGTGAACTGATAAATCTATTGAGCTAACGTTACCCTGTTGGTCTCGTTAGATTGGAAAAGAGAAAACAAAATCAACATGGACTCCAATACAGTCAAAATCATCCAATTTGACAGGAACGCCTATTTTCAAATCCTAATCCGTTTGAAGCGCTTTTGGCATGTTTGTGTTCAATGAATGCAACCATTATTCAAAGAGTTGCACATGAAAAGTCTATATGGGTTGTCGAGTATTATGTTTCTTGTCCTCGTTCTCCCAATATTATAATAAAAATAATCATTCATCTCCTCTGATGCCCGTTCTTCTTCTCATTTTATTCATGCCTTGCTCCTTTATTATCAATCTCTGTATGTACCAAAGTGGGCCTCTAGTTTTATGTTGTTTAGGGTTTCTAGCATTTTTTCTTTGTTGGATCATCAAGAACTATTGTTGTGAGGGATCTGGATCGGTTCTATTGGAGGTTGGCAGGTGGCTTGACTTAGAGGAAAGTTGTGCAGAGAGATATGTCCAAAATCCCATTGGTTGGAATGGATTCAATGAATTATGATCAAATAATTCATATACCCAGATTACTAAAACACCCACCCAAAATTTGTGTATATCCAACAGTTGTTCAGAGTGTGGGTTACCTATGAATCTCAGCAGCAACTACCAATACCTTGCAGACCTCTAATTTGAAGCTGGCAACAAGGGAACCATATCATTCTCTGCCATTGATGATACCAAGTTCATATTTGAAAAGGAAGACAAGATTAAGCCCTTATTTGAGACCTTGAACTATTGGGGAATTCAAATAAAGAGGACCAAACTCAATTGTGCTTCCTGTGGTAATCTCGTAGGTTACGTTTATGATGATGGCCTTCTATATACAGACAATATTCGTCAATTTGGCATGATTTCCAAGCAGGTTGTGCCTAGGTATACATGGTATAGGTTGAAGATCAAAGACCTCAAGTAGGAACAATTGAATGGCAGATTCATTATTTCTTCTATGAATTCCTGAGACCTTCCAGATAGTTTCTCATGTTGGCAAGTTTTCTGATAGAGTTCCAGGATTGACTTTACTATTATTATTATTATTTGTTTTGGCTATTGGTTTATCGAGAGTCGTATAATATTTTTTTCCCTATATGGAATTTGAAATATTCGTTATTTTTTTCCTATATGAAATTGAAATATTTGTATCAGTTACAACTCATCTGTTTCCATAGCCAAGTGATGCAGAATTTCCCACATTATACATACCTTGTAATCATGTGTATTATGTAATTGTGGACTAGTGTTTTTGTATTTTTTTTTATAAAATCTCATGTCTATCATGATATGGATCTATCTCTACTAGGTTTTTGAAAATCCAAGATCTAGAAATGGCTAGGAAACAGCAGGTACAAAAAAAGATCTTTTGATAATTAAAAAAAATGAAAATTCAGAGTTAAGAATCAAAACCATTCAGGAATCACAACATTAAAACTATGGGACCCCAAATTTAACCAAAATTAGAAAACAACACCCATAACTTTGATATCACGGTGAGGATATTTCAAGATGGGTGTTGTCCAAATGAAAGAATAGATGCAGGAACAAAGTGGCATGATGGAGAAGAAAAATTAGTGCCATGGATTCAAGTGCATTACGCTTCCATAAACTGGATAAAACATATTTTTACAAAACAATAGATTGCGTAGAAGGGAGGACTTTAAGGGGTATAATGTGCCTGGAACTAGGTAAGCTAGACACGTTAAATTTCTAGTAATAGAAACTCAACTGACATCTAGACCGAAAAACAGTGAGCCACTTTGTGTTTCCAGTCATTTCCTCTCTCCAAATACCACATATAAACCATACGTCATGCTTGGGGAGTGTATTGAATATTTTATTGTGTTACTATGGTTATGAACTATCCATCCCAATAGATGAAAAATAGAGTCTATCCTCATTTCCTGTAACAACCCAAATTGGACCCAAATTGCATTGCATATGAAAAAGACAAAATCCCAGTGTTGTGAGTGGTCAAGCCCAGGTTTCAGTTTTGAAACCCGTCTCTAATACCATATGTAAAGCTTACCTATTTTAGGATTCAAAATAAATAAATATTTTCAACAATCTCCTATTGAAATGACTGAAATTTAGTTTAGAATTTCTTTTATTGATTTTCTCATATTTGGAATAAACTAATAATAAACAGTAACAACATAATAATGATAACAACATAATAAGCTGAATAATGATAACAAAATCATAATACATACCTCCACCTGCAGGTTGGTTATCTAGTCCCTTTTCGATCTCATCATGTTCTTGTTCTTTCCGAGACTGAATATTAACTTCCCAACCAACTAGAAACAACCTCTCCGGCTCCCTAGCTCCAAAAATCCTTGCGGTTGCCTACCCCCCAAGCCCAAAATTCCCACCAACAGTAGCTACCCCCCAAGCCCAAAATTCCCACCAACAGTAGTGCCCTGCGAGAGCTCCCCAAAATCATTCCTCCCATTTCCTTCTCCTCCTCTCCCCTTTTGAAATTCAGAAATCCTCAAACAAAATAAGATCCATCTTCCAAGTTCTCTTCTTCTTCCTTATCCTCCTCTCTCAAATCCCCCTCATTAATTCCCAACAACCTTATCCCCACATTAATTTCCCAACAACCTTATCCCCCCATTAATTACTTCACCCACCTTTTAATAATAAAATAATAAAAAACTCATTAACATATTTTAATAATTAATTAAATTTAAATTAAAAACTGTGATAAAATTAATCAATTTGGGTTGTTACATTCTGGGATGGAGACTAGAACAGGAGTTCCATAGGTCTGGGATTTTGCTTTTCTAGTGAGCATCATGGGCATCTCGTCACCTGCACAAACAAACATATTAAAGTTAATAGAGTTGTATCAGACTTGAAATAACAACATTGAAAGAATAGTATCATACTTGTTTAAAGGATGAGAGAGATAGTCAATTAAACAAAGATAACAGAGAATTGCATACCCGTTTTTATTTTTTACTTTTTGATCCAGTGAGGAAGAATATGATTTGTAGTGTCCCTTTTAAAAACAAAATCCGTTGATTCCCTCCTAACCATGCACAATCAATATGAGTGTGATACAGCTTGGGTTTGGTCAGGGGCATACAGAGAGAGTAAATGCACTCATAGGTGATTGGGGATTATAACCGTTAAGGCGCGGGAGAATTTGAAAAATTGTGGGGAAACCTCGCAGCTGTCTTCATCGATAGTTGATGAGGATGAGAGGTGCATACATGGGTGAGAAACAAACCTCGATGATGATAACTACCTGATTAGCTGCTTAAGATTGATTACAGGGTCTAGGTTGGACCTAAAATTACTTTTAACATTCAATTACATGATCATTGGGCATTAATCCTTCATTAATTTATGATGACAAGTCGTCAAGGTGGAAGTGGTGGGACCCATTAACTAGACCATGCGAGTTATACAGTGGAGAATTGTTCGACGATGACTTGGCTCATATGAGTCGTAGGATAAAATACGTGACAACTCGATATCAACGGGTGGTGTCATCGACAAGGAGGGGAAGAAGAACAAGAAAGAGTCCAAAGGGAAATCCGACGAAGAAAATAACTAGATGAGTATGTTAGCCTTTATTATCTTGACATGTGTTGGAAGAGAAAATACTTACACATTGAATGAAATGAGGGGTCCATAAGGGGGGGAAAGTTGAGGTGTATTCTAGAGAGAGGGTCATGTATGAGTTGGGAAGTGACTAGGAGAGAGAGAGTTATTATCATATAACGATGATGAGAACGTATCATTAACTTCTAACGACAACGTTGTGAGGCGTCATCATTGGAGAAATATGCAGGGGGGCATGTGTGCGCGCTTGATGGAAAAAAGATGATCAAAATGTAAGAAAAAGGGAGAAAGAGAGAAGTAGATAGGGAAGCCCAAATTTAGTTCCAAAAATGGAGATGATTATTTAAGCATAGATACTTCATGAATAAAAAATGTGCATCCCTGCATTAATATTTAAAAATAAAAATGGGGAAAAGGGTTGTTATTCCACGAAAACACATTTAAAAGAAAATATGCCAAAAATATGTCCCAACAGTTGGGTGGTTGACTAGATACAAGAAAAATATGCCATGTCTTGTATTTACCCACGTGGAGAAGAGATGGATGAAATAAACATAATGATCAGGTGCAACAACTCTGAGTATGACACTCAATTTGTAATATCACAAATTTGAATTGCAACATGTATTTTGATTTTATTAATGCTCAAGTTATTAGACATATGCCACCATCCTTTGTTTGCATTGTTACATGTGCATTTGTTCCCACCTATGTGGGAACATGGATATTGTTTCCGCACTAAGGATGTCAATGATGGACACATCACACAAGATTGTGGAGTGTAGTTCAAGTTCAAGCAATCTAGTCATTCTAGCCACTATGATCAAAACCTAATAGAGGTGAGGTTAGGTTACATTCGAAAGATAAAAGAGATCATGCAAGTGGACTTCTCTTCTTTTCAATGTGTTATTTTTAGTTGCAAGTGTTGAGATACCATTGACTAGACAAATGTAAAGGAAGAATGTTGATGTTTGTAGCATCAAACATGTACTTCCACACAGGTCTAAGTGTCTAGACATGTGGAAGTCGTCCAAATCCTTTTACCTTGGTAATTTACTTTAATTAAAGGAATTATTAAAGTAAAGTGATTTTATNTTACTTTAATTAAAGGAATTATTAAAGTAAAGTGATTTTATTGATTAGTTGAGTTTTATTTAATGAAATGATAAAGTAATTAGAATTAGTGAATTAAATATTATCCATTGATATCAAGTGAGGTGAGAAGTAATCTCAATCATCAATGACTTTGGAGATTAGGGTTAGGTTATAACTCAATATTATAAAAGCATCGCAAGGGTGAAGGAGGAGACACTTGATACACTTGATACTCTTTTGATACATAGAGGTTTGGATCACGAAGGACTATGATTCAAGGATATCTTGGATAGGTGGAGAAGGTATTCCATCTAGATATTAGTACAAGTCAAGGAGAAGACTGAACAGAGGAAGCCACAAGTGGGTTTTAGCATATTTGAGCCACAACAATAGGTCACATCGCACATAGTTTTTTCATATAGTATTTTTGCACATGTATGTGGGTTTCAATGGAGACAAGCACCTATATGTGAGTTTTCTTAAGGAAAGGTGTGTACATCTCGGGTAACATGAAGGTTGGAGATTATATAGAAGACCGGGAGTTTCCAGGGTTTGCAGGTGTTGTCTAAAGTTTTTTGTATTTCTCTGTGCGCCATTTTCCCAATAAGTGATCCCTTGTAACCTTTGAATTTATTTGAATGATAAGCTTAGTTGATAGGAAGAATATATTTGTGTATTGTGTATGACATTTTGGTTTCCAGTATTGCTTCTGCTATATTTATTTAAGTTGATTATTGCAACAAATTTATTATTTTTTGTGGGCTGCTAATTTGATTTACAATAAGGAAATCAATAGATAACAAGATACCTAGGTGCTAGAGTAGGGAAAATCAACAAAGATCGTGATAGTGGGATAATATATATTAATNAGTTGATTATTGCAACAAATTTATTATTTTTTGTGGGCTGCTAATTTGATTTACAATAAGGAAATCAATAGATAACAAGATACCTAGGTGCTAGAGTAGGGAAAATCAACAAAGATCGTGATAGTGGGATAATATATATTAATTCTAAAAAAATGTGGGTTGAAACTAAGGAGCCTTATGTTTTCCCAAAACATTGCAACCAAGTTATTTTTACCCAGATGTGTTGAATGGAAATTGTCGGTTCATACTGACACATGATTCGAGATCAAAACATATTTTTGAGAACAACAATGTTATAATTCCAAGTGAGGAAGATAATTAGGGTGATGGAAACAAAGAGTGATGTGTAAATGTTTTATTTTGATATTTATATTGTGAATGTGTCATTTTATTATGGGTATCTATAATTGGCCAACTATGTTTTTTCTTCATTTTATAATGTTGGATATGAAAAGTAAACAACCACTTACAACCATAATATTGAAAACACATTAAATAGTACAAGAATAAAATCTGCTTTTGATATATTTTTATTGTCATATTTATTGTTTATTAAAGAAAATTTAATTTGTATTATACTAACATATGTTGATGTTAACTTTTGAATTACTAAGAATTAATTTAGATATCACAAAGTTGACGATGGATTCATATAATACAATAGTAAATATATGTTTTAAATTATATTTGATTTAAAAAAACTGATGATATTAAAAAATGAAACCTTAAATTTTTTGTTGTTTAAAAAATTCAAAATTAAAATAAATATATACGAACTAAGATGAAACTTCTAAGGGAAATTCCAACAAAACAATTTCTTGCAATATTTATGAGTTGTGGAATCACACTTGTGGTGTCATAATTACCAACATGGATGACATTCCCAACCTTACCTGGTGCAAATATCATGGCCTTCACCTATTGCACTCCATGCTTTAGTTTTATAAACATATAAACTTATATTAATCATTCTTTTTGGCATTCTCCTTGAAATAAGTGTCAATATATGAAGGAAAATGAAATTATAAAAGAGTCTTTTCTAGGGCCTAGTCACGATCAAGGGAAATTTTATTATGTATAATGTTTTTGTTGTTAAAGTAACAATGCAACTTTTACGAGCCAAGTTGTTACCATGGAAACCAAATATTTATATCCTGAAAAAACAAGGAAACCATCATATATAACTCATCGATAATTAATACACTTACAAAATTAGGAAGTGATAAGTGATAACAAAATCATCAAAACATTATAGTTGATCTGGATTGGATCATTATAGTATTTGTTATCTATATCAATTCTTTATGGGTGAAAAAAATGGAGGAATCAACTTGCAAAGCCATTTTAGCAGTTGGTCCAAATTTGGAAATTTGTGTCCAAAAAAACATTTGAAATCTTTCAAAGCCATTTTGAGGCATCAAACGACACTTTTTTATGGTCCATCCCTTACTATGAATCCACTATCTATATTATACATATTGAGACCTTTACAACGGTGCAAGAATTGCCTCAATTGGAGTTCATATGCGAAAGTTATGCCTCCCGCAAGTTGACCTACCATATTGATCATAATGGTGCAAGTGGATGCCACATTAGCCTCCATTACTTAAACATGTGGGACTAGCCATATAGTGGATTTTCTAAGAACATTATAGAAGTTCCAAAAACCTTATCACAACTGAGGGTTGAGGAAGTCAAAACCCTACCCCTAGATGGCTATTAGGATATGTTAATTATCGGGTTGTTAGGAGGAGAAGGGGTTCCATACTATGTTATTGTGTTTTTTTCCAAAGAAGAGCAGAGCAACTGGGAGTGAGAAATTAGAGAGCCTAATAGAGGGGGTTAATGTTTTGTATCATCCTAACATGCCACAGGTCTCAGGAGACTCCATAGAGAGTGCCTTTTCCTTTGTACTTGCATTATTTCCATACTAGAGAAAAGAGAGTAAAGCAACCTCACCTTCTAGCTAGGGTTTCTACTGTAAGGTTTTCCTAGAACAAATATTTGTGTTATTTTGTGGATGGTGTGAGATTTTATTTTACTGCTATCTATTTTCATCATTTTATATATATCATGCATAAGCAAAAAATCAGTAACTAAATATTCTTCAATCTAAAGGAATTTAACCTTCATATTGTATATTTAATTTTTATTTATCATATTTGTTGTGACGAACTGTTCCAATGGAATACACACAACAATTTACAAATCATATTAGTATTGGAGTAGGTTTTCTTGGGGTATTTTGGAAGGTTGTAGGTATCGAGAAAAAATTTAAGAATAAAGTCGCACAAACCTAGCCATGGTTGACGAGTCTGTTCATAACAACCCTTGACATCCAACAGAAGAGATATTTGAGAGTTTGGAAGAACAAGTTGCTGATATGAACCTCTTCTTGAAAGCTATAGAAATCCATATTAGACCGCTCGTAGATGACAGAGGATCTAACTCAAAGTTTAGATTAGAGGGGAAATCGAGAGATCAATAATACCCAAGAAAGGAGTCGTAAAAAGAGATCGAGAAAGAGCAACCAAGTTTGAGTGATGTTAACCATTCATAGTCCTTATTCAATATGGAAGAGAAAGTGGACATAAAACCATACCAAGGTGAGATCGATGCATTAAAATTGAATCATTGGTTGCAACAACTAGAAATTTATTTTATCATTCACCATATAGATGAAGAGCAAAAGATTTCATTTGCTAGATTGAAGTTAGAGGGACATGCTTTAACCTAGTGGGAAATACATACAGAAACACTTAGTATGCAGGGTGATTTGGCAATAACTAGGTGGGAGGACTTAAAAACTCTCATAAAGTCCCAATTCTACCCTATCGAATATGTAAAGGACTAATGGATCCTATGGAACTACTTCATGAATAGATAGGGGTAGAGTGTACATGACTACACCAATGAGTTTAGAAACATGGCCATGATGTTGGGTATCTCTCAAGAAAACCCAGATGTACTCCTCAATTTTATGGGGGATTTACACACTCATCTATGAAACCAAGTGATTCTCTTCATTCCAAGGATAGTGGATGAGGCATGTGTACATGCACAATATCTAGAAAACGTAGGCCATAAGAAAGGGAAATTGAGTGGTTCCAAGAAGAAAGAGCATGAGGAAGCTTCCAGGGAGGAAAAGAAGAAGTGGAAAAGGGGAAGGATAAGAATATGACAGCCATTACACATCCGTGCAAGGATCTTAGAAACGATTGCAATATTGATGGTTAGACCGAGGAAAAGTGTTGGAAACTACAATCATAGTTGAACCCAAAGAACTGCAAGAGGGACAGAAAGAAAAAGAACCTTCTATCCACATATTTAAGCAATTGGGTTAAAATTAACTTCGATGTGGATTAAAATATGTTTTTCACATATAGGAAAAAGGTGAATCTAAGTAGTCTTCATCACCAAGAAGAGAAGGAGATGACCCAACTCTTCCACATCAAGATTCAGGTCAAGAAGACCAATATAAATGCCATGTTCAACTCTAGTTCACAAAATAATATCACAGCAGTGGCTCTGGTCAACGATATTGGATTGGAGGTTCACAATTATCCTATCCCCTATCCATTAGGTTGGGTAAACAAGGATGCAAATATCAAGGTAACAAATCAATGCAAGATTAAATTTGTTTCATGTGTCAATTTTATAGGTGAAGTAGAATTAGATGTAGTACCACTAGATGTATGAAAAGTAGTGTTTGGAATCCCATACATGTATATGAGGGATGCTATATTCATGCGGAGAGCCAACCAGTACTTCCTCATCAAGGATGGGAAATTCTTCATCATCAATTCACATAAAGGAAAATAGAAAATTTCACTGGTAAGTGCCAATCAAGATAAGAAATTGATTAGTTCTAGAAAGAGACATGTTTTAATTTTATAAGAGAAAATTGATCTGATGAAGAGTCATTAAAAGTAAATACATCCCTGGAAGAGTGTACTAAAGAGTAGAAAAATTAGTTGGATGATTTCCTATAGGCATACAGAGCAGTGTTATAGGATCCTAAAAGGAATACTACCTAAGAGGGAAGTGGAGCATGAAATCCAATTATTGCCAGACTCCCCTTTGCCAAATATTGGGATATATAGATAGTCTGTTATGGAAGAAGAAAAAGTAAAGAAGCAGTTGCAATAGTTTTTGAACTAGGGTGTGATTCGACCAATTACCTCACCTTGTGGGTCACCCATTATAATTGATCTGAAGAAGGATGGGACTTGGATAATGTATATCTATTACAGGGAATTAAACAAGATTACACTAAAGAATTAGTACCCATTTCCCAAGATCAATGATTTACTGGACCAGTTGTAGCATGCCAAGTACTTCACTAAAATGGATTTGAAATATGGATATTACAAGTTACTAGTCAAAGAAGAAGATACATGGAAGACTGACTTCAAGACAAGGAAAATTTTGTATGAGTGGTTGGTTATGCCATTCGGTGTATGCAATGCACCAACTACATTTATGAGACTAATGAATGATGTTTTACACCCTTATCTAGATTCATTTTTTATTTTCTATTTGGATGATATACTATTTTATAGTGTTAAATGGGAGGAGCACATCTTACATCCATAGCAGGTGTTAGAGACCCTGAAGAAGCAACATCTAGTGGAAAATTTCAAGGAATGTGAGTTTTCTAAATAGTATTTGGTGTATCTTGGGTATTTGATTGATGGAGGTGAGATCAAGATAGATCCCACCAATATGGAGGCTATCATTAAATGACCAACTCCTACAAATTGCATAGAATTTAGGAACTTTGTTGGGGTATAAAAATACTTGCGGAAGTTCAAAGATTTGTTTTCAACAGTAGATGCACCACTCCTTGAAATAAAAATGGGTAGTAAGAGTTTCTCGTGGGGGAAGAATCAACATAAGGCCTTTGATGAGCTAAAAATAAATATAAGTCAAGCACCAGTGCTTATGCTACCAAACTTATAGAATCCCTTCGAAGTGGAGACATATGTAAGTGGGTATGCCATGGGAGCATTCTTGATGTAGGGAGGAAGGAATGTATGTTATCATTCTAAAGAATTTCATGGGGAAATCCTCAACTACCATACCTATGACTAGGATCTCTATGCCTTGGTAAAAGCTATCAAAAAGTGGAAACACTCTCTGATGGGAAAGGATACCATCATCCACACAAATCACCAATTTCTCTAGTATTTGCAGGCCCAAAGTAAGTTACAAAAAACCAAGAACTACAAATGGATGATTGAAAAAATTTCATTTGGTCATAAATTATAAGAAGTGTAACACACAGAAGTTGGGAGACATTCTTTCATAGCCACACACATCCAATATTACAATTTGGGAACTTTGATGCACATGGAGCCTTTTACCCATGATGCATATTGAGAGACATGCATAGAAGATGAGGAATTCAAGGAGGTGTTTTAGTAGCTACAGGGACAAATAGATATAAAAGAAGATGACAACAAGGATGACTATCATTTCTAGAATGGTCTACTCTACAAGATCAACAATATTTGTGCTCCTAAAGGTGAATGATTGCAACTTATCAGAGAGGCTCACACCTCCAAGATTGCAGGAAATTTTGGTTTTGGGAAGATATTTTCCAACTTATAGAGGTATGTATACTGGCCCAAAATGAAAGAATACGTAGCATGATATATTATAGGATGTATACTTTTTTGTATGAGAAAGCCCATTAACATGAAGTAGGTTTCCCAACTACCTCATTCATATCATCATCATGTTAGGGAGGCTACTCACAACACATGTTCCAATATATCCAAAAAAATAAACAATAATAATAAGATAATTGAAATAAAATGTTAGAATAATTTACATGTGTATTAAATAAGATAGAAAATATGAAGCTAGATTTATCAAAACATAGTGATAATATTACCTTTGTCATTTTCTAGCTCGTCTATAGTAAATAGGATGTTCAAACATCCTTTTGTTGGAGAAATTTCTATTTTCATTACACTAGTTCAGTGGGAGTAACACTAGTTCAGTGGGAGTTAACTGACTAGTTCTATTTTAGACTTTCTAATATTAGACCATCACTATTGTGGATGTATTCCTAATTATAGGATTTCATTGCTTATATGAGTGAATATCACTCACTCATTCATAAGATCATAATATGCATTGATTCTTATTCTTCATTCTGTATATCTCTTCCTTTTCTTGATAAGATTTATTTGTGTATGCTTTAGCTAGATCTCCTGTGCAGGTTTTCATGAAACACTGACATGGTATCTGTTGGCAGCCAATTCACTTTTTCCATGGTCTTATAAGCTGCCTACACCAATGTTTTTCAAACATCAATTTTTCGTCGCAATTTTCTAATGAACAACATTTTCATTTTTTGCGACATTTGCACATTTACCTTCATTTTGTTTTAACGACTGTAAGCGTGAAAACTTCGCCTTTCAAAGTCGCATTGAAGTCATTATTTGAACTGCCAATATCTCTTTTGTCGATATGCCTATTGCGCTTACCTTTTATTTGTCATTGTACGACTGGCAGGATCCTTTGATCGGTACTCATACCTCGATTTATTGTGTAATTTGGTTTTATTGAGTTTGTAAGGCATTTGGCATTTGGACTCGCATTTCATTTGACCTACCTGGCCATTGATTTCATGAAAATGCATAGGGGTTATGATTAAATTTTTTATATATATGTCTTTTGATATAATCCTCATGTTAATGTTTTCATAACTATTGGCTTGTCAATTATACGAATACCCATTGGCACATTGGTTAAATGATTAATATGAGTGGAACATTGGCGCATGGTTAATTATTTGGTTTTGCTTTCAAATTGAGTATTTGATGATTTAAACACTATGGCCTAATGTTTTGATTGCAGGTGTTATTTATACACTTACCATTGTTTCATTGGTTAGCCAAGCAACATGATTTTTTTGAACTATGCTATAGTGGGTTGAACAGCTATGATATCCGGCGGTTGTACTTTGATAATAAATATTATGCATGGCAGACTCCACCACCTTCACGCGATGGCATTTATTCCTGTCCCTTATCCCTGTTCACTTCTGTTAGCTCGGGTAGCTCTGCCCCTCTGTGTGTTATGATACAAACCCTCGACTTACCATGTGCTCAGCTCCATGGAACCAGTCGTGTGGATAGAGCCAAACGGCAACCAAGCCTTGTTAATGTTTGACAATGCCCAGAAAGACCTGGAGGCTAACGATTGGCTCGCCTTCATACAGAGATATGAGGGTTTTAACTTATGCGTGGCACAACAATTCGCTTTAACTTTTGATGGCTGTAGAGCCAAGGTGGGTGATATCCAGTTAGAAATCGATGAGGGATTTATCAGTTCTGCTACAGGGTTACCTTCCACAGGGCAGCGTTGGTTCAAAAATTGTAAGGCAGAAGAGGTTCCATGGCCGCTGTTGTTTCTCTCGCACAAAGTCACCTCTTGTGACAGAGGTATGCCCATATCTATGCTCAAACCACGATGGCACGACCTTTTGATGCTAGTCAAGCAGTTCGTGACCTGTGAAGGTCGATACGGACTTGTGTTTCTCTACCACCTGCGTTTGCTAATGGATTTTATAGGGTACCAGGTAAACATTCCTTTCTACTTTCATCGCAGCTTATATAAAATATCAAAAAGGTTTAAAAGGCAGAAGGCTGACAACAGCATGTTCCACCATGGTATTATTAAACTTATCGTTGTTTATCACTTGAGTTTACATGGTGATAGTTGGAGAGCTTTCGTTGCTTGGAATGGTTTCGAGGACCCGAACCCTATACAAGTTGACAAGCCTGTGGTGAGTGAAGTCAAGGCTGGACCACCCATGCCCTTTCATATCCTATTGCCTACCCCTAAGACTTCGGTCGACCCTCCTATTGACTTACTAGACATCGGAACTGACAAGGCCGAGGCTATTGAAAAACCTGTAAGCAAAAAGCCTAAGGAAAACCCTACTGCTAATTCCAAGGGTAAAAAGAACGCACGGATTATTTCAAGGATGACCAAAAACAAACCTAAACCCTCAGCTGAGTCAAAGCCTATAATCCTTAGTGAGGATTCTGACTCCGACATAGAACATTTTTTAGGCGATGAGTATCCTTATTCGTAGGGTTTATGCCCTGAACCACCTTCTGATTTCGTGACAAATATTCCCCCTTGCCTAAAAGATAACCCTGGCTACCTTGGTATTAAGTTGCCTAGCGAAACCTTCAACCACATGTCCAAACCCTCGGCTTCTCTTTCAAAACCCACACAGTCGTCCTGTGAACAATGCGATTTATGGTTGGAACGATACTACATTGATGTTCCCCTACTCTAATCGAAAATTCAATCACTGGAAGATCGAATTGCAGTGTTGACCAATCAAAGAAACTGGCTCCAAGCAACTGATAAAAAGTAGAAGACAACCGGCTCTATCCTTTTCAAGAATGTTGAATCGGCCATAGCCGTTATCAACTCCAAATTGGCATGATCAAGCTGTCTCGTCGCTATACAGGTATGATTTTGATATCGTTTTAGTTGTGTGAGTAAACAGGATTAATATATGAGTCAAATTTGGTTTCGAATAGCTCTGTTTATATTTCGAGAAGGCTCTGTTATAATGACTTTCATCCTGTATACATTTCGCCTTGCTAAAATTAAATCGAATTTTGTTTTGGATATATGATTTGATCATTCCTAGTTTAGTTACCAATAGATTTTCATTCGGATTTGATTGGTCTTCGTTTGGATTTCATTTGTTAAATTTGTCGGATTGAGTTAACAAATTGATGGTTTGTTTCAATTCAATTTGTCTTGTATACACTCCCAACAGGAAGTTTTTCATGCTCAATTTAGAATACGATTATGCTCGGATTCGATCTCGTTATGGTTTGTATGTTATGATTGGAAAACGATTTCAATAAGTTTGGTTGTTACGATATGCTGTGTCGTATAATTTTCCAAATCGGGAATACCACTCTGTTCAATTTAATTTGGAAAGAACTACTATGTTTTTATAAAAACAGTGATCTCATTTAAACCTGTGCCAATGCGCCCGAATCAAGGAATGGATTTGATTCATGATAACTATGCTAAACCCCAGCCGATTAATTAATTTGATTGGATTGTTGTTAGTTCGAGCATTTTCATGAGTTAGATTTGTATTATAAATGAAGGCTTTGATTGATTTTGATTTGTAAAAACGAGTTGGTTAAATCCAGATCGACGATTAGTATATATGTTAAATTCGGTTATAATTAATTTAAAATGAACGAATTCGTTCAATGCCAATCGAGTTTGTTTGCCTAAATTGCAATAAAAAATTACGAATTCTGTTGCTAATCAATCGATCCTGTTATGATTTTATTTAATTGATTTTCGCGCCCATTTGAATTGATCTATTTATGGCATGAATCGTTTGTTGTGTCAACATAGCTATAACGATTTGAAAATAATATTGTCGAATTCATATTTCCTATTGACAAAGCAGTGTAACAGTTGCTTGCGATTTGTTTTGATTATGTTGATTTTGATTTGTTATGAAACGATTGCATTGTCGTTCCTTATAATTTTGTCACCCGACTTTGTGGTAACGAACAAAACAGAGTGTGCCTATCTCTATAGTCATTTAATTGATTTGGATCATGTTTGATTTTGAATGGTATAACAATTTTGATTTCATTGATTCGTTTTCAAATAGTTATTGGATGTCAATTAAATTGAAATCTTTAAAAGATTTTGATCGATTTTAATGCTGATTCTGTATCTTATTTAGACTGACTACAGAATCGCATGATTCTGTAGCTAGTCTATAGAATTAAATTTTTATCATTTATTAATAAAAAAGCCTTCTAACTTGTCTATTTTTTACCCTTTTCAGGTAAATTCGAATTACATGGGACTTGATGGGCAGGCTAGGGGATATTAGTGTGTCTAGTTTTATTTTAGTTTACTAGTTTAGTCAACTTTGGGATATCTTCCCAAATTTTATGTAAACAGTTTTGTAACTTCCACAGAGAGGTTTTACCCTGTGGAAACTTATAAATACTTATTATTTTTGTAATAAGGATCATCCTTGCTTATGGGAGAACCAGGATTATGGATATCTAATACAGACTGAGACAGGAGTTGATGTTCTGCTACAGCTTTCGCTTTCATAATATCAATCTTTTGTTTCATGTTTATGTTTATCAATGTGCATTAGATTAGTGACTACTTTAGCTATCATAGTCTTTTGCAGAATGATATGTATTAATTAATATATCATCCATATCTAATTTCTTACATTACTTAAAAATAAAACAATTACTTGATTCAGTTTATGAATGACAGATTTCTCTTCTTCATCAATTGAATTATTTTGTATAAACCTTTGCATACAGGTTTACCTAATTGTGGAGATTTATAAATCGTATGATTGTTGTGATTTTTATGTCTTGTTTGTCCTGTAAATAAACTTAAAGAGAACTGTAGCTATCATTTATGACCATCTTCTGGATTATTCGGTGCGGGTTTCCTCCCTCCGATCAGCTTAGAATATTATCATACACAGGACAAATCTGGAGCATTTCTCCAGGTTAGTTCGTAATTTATTTTCGTTAGTTTAGTATAATATTAAGATTTTAGTTAGTTATATGTGTAGTTTAGATTAGTGTTTTAGTTAAGTTATTTTTTTGTTTTATTTCTTGTTCATAAAATTACAAAAATCAACAAAAAACGTCTTCCTCTGTCTTAGGGCAGAATATTAATGAGTTTTTCAGGTTTTATTTAAATCTGTAAATTGTGGATATTGTACATTTTGTGAATAAGTTATATTTCGGTTAGAGTTAGTATAGTAGTAGTTAGTAGATTGTATATATAGAATAGTTAGATTATTTTAGTTTGTTTTAATAATTAGTTTTAGTTTAGTTTGTTTAATAGTTAGAAAAGTTAGTTTAGTTTATTAGTTTGTTTTATTTAGTTTTAGTTAGTTTAATTAGTTTAGAATAGTTTTTCCTTTTTTGTTTTCTTAGGACCTTAGATCGGCTAACGGAGCCGCAAAACCTGTCAGGGTGGTTCATCCCAAACGGATTGGGTTATTAGACAACCCCGGACCGGTTCCACTCTCTTAGTTGATGGACGATCGATTTCGCCCGTCAACAAATGGTGCTAGAAGGAGGGCCTGAACTTAATTAATGGCACGAGGCGGTTGCAAGACTCCTCCACCCCCTAATCACTCACCTATAGTGACTAGAAGCCGTTCACACGATAATATTCCCCTTCAAACAACAACTACTTCAACCGACGATCCACAGATCACAGTTGAGCTAGCAACCCCTAATCCTATAGGTGGTGACATACAAGAGATTGTCCACCAATATCTTATCAAAACACATAGTGCCTTAGCCCGTTTGAGGCAACCAAGCCATCCGTGGGGTCAACCTTTGGACTTCTCTGATATCAGAGAACAATTAGGTGACACTAATCCTACTGTGAATCCTTCAGATCCAATCTTAAATCCTACTGCAGGAGGATCTGGGATACCTCCTTCACCACCCCCATCATCTCCTTCCTCTTCTGGAGGATATTCCTCTGACAAAGGTGATTCACCTTCTCAGCCTTCCACACCCACTACTCCAATGGCAAATCAAAACAACCCTGCTAGACCCTGGCTCGACCAGGATGTCGTAGCCGTACCTGGAGCACAACATCCTTTACCTAAGCACCCGGAGAAATGGCTTCCCAAATTTGATTCTGACTCGAAACAAATCGTGGAAGATCACATTAAAAAGTTTATGTTAGCCATTAGACTCCTTAATGTCGAACATGAAGACGTTGTCTGTAGGTTGTTCCCTTATACTTTTGAGGGTAATGCATCCACATGGTACTTTGCCCAGCAACCCCATACCATCGTGTCTTGGGAAAAGTTTGAGTCATGCTTTCTGGAAAAGTTCGGAGACGGTAAACCTCCGGAAGTCCTAGTCATGGATCTTTCTAGCTTAAGAATGAACCTGAAAGAAAAAGCTAAAGACTTTAATCAAAGATTCTTGACACTCAAAAACTGAATCCCTGCGGATTCTATGCCTATTGAGAGTCTTATAATAGCTTACTACACTAAAGCTTTGCATCAGAGCATAACTATTTGGGTTAAACGATCTAAGAAATCCACGTTGTTAGAGGCCTTCGAAGAGGCCAGCCAGATTGAAAAAGGCATACTTAGTCTTAAAGACTCTTCTAGCAACGAAACTGAGACTGTTTCTTCTTCCAAAAAGAAGATTGAAATTCTTCCCAGACCCACTCCGAGTAAAACACAACCTGAAAACTATGATTTAGAAAACTTAACTAAAGTTGTTCAAAAACTGTCAAATCAAGTTATAGACTTAAAAAGGTCAATCGAAGAAGCTTCCTCAAGTAAAGGGCCTTACAAACCCCCTTTCCGGAATCCTTTTCCTACCAACCGACCTAATCCAACCACCGAAGGCCTAAATCTAGAGAGTTTGCAATGTGCCCTTCAAACAATTCTAGAAGCCCAAGATAACTTGATGCCTCCTGAGATTCATGAGGAGGTAGTTGAACAAGAGACAGTCCCAGAAGAAGAGTCTTCCCCGAACATTTTTGGACACTTCTCGGATAGCATCTTTCAAGCTAACTTCGAGACAGTTCATCCCTATAATACCACGAGTAAGACAGCAAACAAACCTTCTACCGAAAACACTACAACTTCGCCTCCAAATCAATCTAGATCAGCTGAGACTAAACAGAATATTGTGAGCCCCAACTTAGATTATGATGTTGTTGAAGATCTAAAAAAGTTAAGGGCTAACATTTCTATTTATGAGTTGTTGAAGTTTCCATTTTTGTTACAAAAAATGTTGCAAAATATTTCAGAGAATGGCAAAAATGCTAATGGTAACAAGGTTGTGCAAAGCAAAGTCCCCTAGAAGACTTCCACTAAAAATAATCCTAATCCTCAAGATAAAGGAAGCCTTCCTGTAAGTAATGTAAATAATGTAAATAACGTAGATAAAGTAGCTTTAGAAACTGCGAGTAAAAAGCCACAAGCTACTACTCTGAGTACTCGCAAAAATGTACCTCCTTTCCTATTAACTTTCGAGATCTTTAATAGAAACATGCACAATTGTATCGTAGACTCAAGGGCATCATCCAATGTGATGCAATGGTCTGTTTACCAAAAGATAAACGCTGAAGTTGAACCCTCTACTTTAAAAATCATACAACTTGATCGGACAAATGTCAAAGTTATAGGCGAACTAAAGAATGTACTTATTAGATTATCGTCTAACCCCAAGGTTCATCAAGTTATTGATATAATTGTTGTGGATATTCTAGAAGTGTATGGTCTATTTTTAAGCAGGGACTGGTCGAAGCAACTGTATGGTTATTTCGCAACAGATTGGTCTCATCTATGGCTTCCAGAGAATGGCAAGCCTAATAAAATCAAAGTAAATCGTGAGTGCTACCTTAAGTTCATGGTCAGAGATTTGAACGATCCCAATGAACCATACACACCTTCTGGTGATTCACCTGAAGTGCAAGGGATGGACACCTTTTTCGGCAACTTCATGGCCGAGGTTTCACCTATCACCAATCCAGAACAACAGTCCGAGATTGTAGCATATATGCAGCCAGCATATTCCACGCAATGATCCTATGTACCCGAAGAGAATCAAATTTGGTATCTTTATTTCGACGGGTCAAAGTCCAAAGAAGGAGCTGGAGCAGGCTGCGTCATTATCGATCTGGCAGGTAATAAAACATTGATAGAATGTAGGTTGGAATTTGAATGCACTAACAACACTGCAAAATATGAGGCTTTACTGCAAGGTCTCAGAAAATCTTTGGATCTGAACATTCAAAATTTAACCGTCTTTGGCGACTCTGAAATAGTGGTTAGACAGGTAAGAGATTCTATCCACTGTCTTTCTCCGCATCTCAAAAGCTACCAGTATGAGGTATGGAACTTAATGAATAAATTTTCCGCTTTCAATATAAATTCCATTCCTAGATTAAATAATGTTGAAGCAGACCTATTAGCTAATGTAGCTTCTAAACTTCTTCCTGTAGAAGGCTTGTCCCCAGACGCATTCTCCGTCGAGTTGTTGTTTCGGCCATCTATTCCTGACAACATCACAAACTGGAGGGTATTTGACGATGATCAACAGATTATTAACTTTCTGCACATGGAAGAAACTTTTCAAGGTGTGGTGATAGACGAACACATGCACAACGATAATTTGCACGATTTCACGGTAATACTAGATCCGAGAACTCCTGAATCATCATCGGATATGGTAAACTCGATCCCTAAATCTGTAATTAGATTAGAAAAGTTTTACGATTTTCAAGATAAATTTAAAAAGATGGTCAACTGTAAAACCAATAGTTCCTTGTTGTCTTATGAAAAAGTGAACTTAGGAACTAATGAAAATTCTCAATGCATTAACCTAGGCTTGGGATGTTCTCAACAAGAAAAAGCTGCATTTGTTAAATTATTTAAGGAATTTAAGGATGTCTTTGCATGGACGTATGATGACCTTAAAACATTCGACCCTAATATCATACAGCATGTCATCCCGATGGAGCCTCAAACCTTACCCTTCCAACAGAAACTGAGGAAGATGCACCCTAAACTAGAACCGACCATTCAAAAAGAATTGAATAAGATCCTTAATGCTAAGATAATTTTTCTTGTTAGACACACTCAGTGGGTTTCTAACCTCGTCCCAGTCTGGAAGAAAAATGGGAAAATCCGACTCTGCGTCGATTTCCGAAACCTCAATAGAACATCTGATAAAGACAATTATCCTGTCCCGCCCATGGAACAGATCCTTCAAGAGGTATCTGGTTCCGAGAGGCTATCCCTGCTAGATGGTTTCTCTGGATACAACCAAGTCCTGATGTCTCCACCAGACCAACTCAAAACTACCTTTCGTACCCCGTGGGGCACTTATGCTTATCGTAAAATGCCCTTTGGATTGATTAATGCTGGTGCCACTTTGGTGAGGCTTAATCAATCAGTCCATCGTAGTTTACTTAGATGATGTGACTATTTTTTCTAAGAACAAAAATGATCATCTAGCTCACTTACGAGCCGTCCTACTGCGATGTCGTAAATACGACATCTCCTTGAATCCCAAAAAGTCTATCTTTGCAGTAGAACAGGGTAAACTCCTAGGATTCATTGTGTCTAGTGAAGGGATGATTATTGACCCCGAAAGGACTCAAGTCATCACAAAACTTCCCCCGCCTACATCCAAAAAATTGATGCAGTATTTCTTAGGCCAGATTAACTTCGTGAGAATATTTGTCCCCAGTTTCTCCGAAATGGTCAGGCCTTTACAGAACCCGATTAAGAAAGACACCCAATATCACTGGGGACCCACAGAAAATCAAGCTTTTAATGCAATAAAGAAGGCCATAATAGACGCTTCGTCTCTCATGAGCCCATATTTCTCTCAAGACTTTACACTCTACACTTTTGCTTCTGACCGTTCCTATGTCGTCGTCCTAACCCAAAAGAATTCCGAGAACAACGAAGTACCCATCGCCTTTATGAGCTCCTCTTTCAAAGGCGTTGAACTTAATTACCCAGCGGTAGATTGGCAAGCCTATGCTGTGTTCAAAGCAATTAAACACTTCTGGTCCTATCTTTTGAAGTCAAGGACAAAAGTCATTGTCCCCTACCCAGCTGTGAGGAACCTGTTAGTGCAGAAGGAACTAGGAGAAAAGAGAGCCAACTGGGTCACCTCCTTGCAGGAGTATGACTTAAAAATCACCCCAGCTTAGATAGTGAGAGGCCAAGGGTTATGCAAGCTAGTTGTTGATTCAGCAACAGGACAACAAGAAGAGAGTGATACGTCAAACTTAGGACAAAGCGATCAAAGTCTAAACTGTTGTGCACAGAACTCTGTCAGTTCTTGGTACGACGATATAAGATTCTTTCTTGAACACGGATCAGCCCCCCGTCACCTAGACCCCGCTAAAAGAAGAGCGTTGAGATTAAAGTCTGCCTCCTTTCATCTAGTTAATGGTATCCTATTTTGTCAAAGTTTTGACGGTGTACTGATGCGTTGTCTTGAAAAAGACGAAGCAGAAAAAGTTTTGCTAGAGTTGCATGCAGGAGAAGTTGGTGGTCATTTTGGTGGTGACACCACTGCTCATAAAGTTATAAGAGCCGATTATTACTGGCCCACACTTTTTAGAGACACCCATGACTTGTGTCGTAAATGTGTCATCTGTCAGAAAACGTCAGGGCGGTTGCAAAAACCAGCCTTTCCTTTGCAGCCCGTTACAGTAGATTCTCCTTTTCAACAGTGGGGCCTTGATATCATAGGTCCAATCAACCCTCCGTCCTCTCAACAACACAAGTTTATTGTGACAGCCACAGATTACTTTACTCGATGGTATGAAGTTGCTGCACTAAGAACTGTCAACACCAGTTAGGTAATTGCCTTTCTAAATTCAAATATTATCACTCGTTTCGGTATCCCTGACTGTTTAGTTTTTGATAATGATTCTTACTTTTCTTCTCTTGAGATGAGCGAGTTCTCTTTAGAAAAATGAATTAAGTTGAAGTATTCTGCTAGCTATTACCCCCAGGGCAACGGACTGGCATAGTCAACAAACAAGAACTTGATTAAAATTATCAAGAGAACGGTAGCTGAAAATCACAAAAATTGGCACAATGCGCTGCTAAATGCGTTGTGGGCTGATAGGGTGACGCCAAAAGCTTGTAATGTCCCCACTTTGGGACATTATCTCAGTGTAGATATTTATGATGACCAGAATGGCCAGATGGATGTTATAACGAGTATAGGGGTATTTGAGAGGAATTGTGGGGTCCATCTTGCATTGATCATCATATTCCATCATTATGAGCCATTCCGCACAGGTTGGCTTTGGTTTCGTTGCATTCCGATGATTTCCATGATTTTGACTATTTTGAGCTATAAGTCAATGGAATTCACTAAAGAGGTCATTTTGGGCACATTACTTGGAGGAACCTCTGAGTGTAATAGCTCATTGGAATCGGGAAGAGAAACACTACAGGATGGGATGGCTAGAAGTGCCTTTCAGTGGCCAGGGAAGCCACAAGGAGAGATAAAGATCTTTTCAAAGGTAAAAAGGTTAATTAATTAATTAAAGTGATTTAATTAATTAATTAAATATTAATAAAATGAAAGTCACTTTGGAGGGCCAAGGTGAGCCAAGANAATTGCCATAACTATTGCAATGCTTTTGGAATAACTGCCCTGTACATGAGGAGTACTGCTTACCCTCGCTCCTACCGTCATCACTTGTACCATGCAATAAATTGAAGTGATAAACCGATAGAGATATAGTTTGAATGCCCCCTTCATGCACTCACCTTAGAGCTCAAGCAGACACTTGACATGACACATTGTATCCACGCGTATGATCATGATCACCCTCATTGCACCCTATAGAAAGAAAATGAATTTATAAATTAAATAGCTCAAAATATAATTTATATAATTATCAAATTTTATAAATTTTATTATTATTATTTTTTGTTTGTTAATTGGTCCGGACCTTCTTGGCATCGGGATTAACCTTTGGCTTGAGAAACCGCGACTCAGGGGAATCTAAGCCGTCAAAATTCCGGCGAGCTTGTCCGTAGATGCAGATAAATTGCCATAACTATTGCAATGCTTTTGGAATAACTGCCCTGTACATGAGGAGTACTGCTTACCCTCGCTCCTACCGTCATCACTTGTACCATGCAATAAATTGAAGTGAT
>SNQJ01S0014738.1:296400-307598 GCA_010110895.2 Picea sitchensis
ACATGAATGATGCATTTGTTCTTCAAATTTAGGAAAAGCATTATGAAACTCATCATCTAAGTCTTTCTCTCTACAATCATCCCCTTCATCATCACTGCTAGAGGAATCACTTGTTGAATCTTGAATATATGATGCATACCCCTTACAACAATTCTCAAAAATTCTTTCAGCTGGAGAAATTTTCTTGCAATGAGAATAAAAAACATCATGAAAGTCCTTCAAAGAGGAAATATTAGAAGGGAGTGTTCTATACCATTGCCTCGCATCGCCTTCCAATGAATACATGAACATTTTCATCAATATATCTTCATGATGAATGTCAAGCTGCTGCATCAAAACATGAAATTCATGAACATGCTCAACATGCCTGTCATTCTCACCTTCATAAAATATGGGCAGCAGATCTTGCCATTCATCAATTTGAGGCACAGGATGTGGATAACCATCTATGGCTGAGGAATTGAGTGGGGCAAGCCTCCTAGCCAGCATAGCCTTCATATCCATTTGATTTGCCTCATCCCCAGTGGAGTCACCAACTGATTCTGAACAATGGAGTTGCCATGGTGAATGTGCAGTCTTGAAGGTGTCCAACTTCAGTCACCATCTAAAGCTAGAGCTGTGCAGTGTCATTCTTCCTAGGGAGCTTTTCAATCTGCTCAAATTTGTCCCTGTCAATGACGCCAAAAATGTTAGCACTAAAAGTCACACTTTGACTGCTAAAGTGTAAGCTCAACACCCATCAGAATGTAAAAGATAACTTTGGTTTTGAATAGGTGGATTAGCAATATGGATAAAGAAATAGAGAGGGCAGAAAACTGCAGATCAGTAAGCTACACCAATGGGAAATGGAGTCACAAACATCCCACTCATCTAAGGCACAAAAGTTGCTTAACAAAAAACAAGATTATATGCTAATAGGTGGAAGAAAGGAGAAGGAAAACATAAGATAGAATGTTCAGTAAACAAAGATCCTCTCAATTTAATGAATCAACAAATACTTGAATATAAACAATGACTGATGGGCAAAATACAACAGATCCTCTGCTGCTTAGAGATCCATAAATTATTGACAACCTTTGATCCTCAAATATGCAATATATTCAAATAAGAAGAAATATAAAAGAGGAGTTACAATCGAAAATCACAACTCTCATGAGTCTCCAATAACAGTAATTCTTACAATCAAAAAATGCCCACAGGCTTACAAATGAACACACACAGGAAAACTGCCTACTCCTACTCTCTCTAGCCTCTCTTGGCTCATCCATCCCCTCTCCAAGATATATTTCCTTCTTTAAATAGACAATAGCATCCAAATGAAATAGTCAGGTCGAATCCCATCTCCTACATTGGATTCTAAGCCTTGGAGATAGGTGGCAACAATCAAAGAGACAAAAATCCAACAAACTGCTAATTTTCAGGAATTTGTTGGAAGTCATTAATGAAATGTCTCCACCTCATTGCATGAGGCCTTTTCTAGAGCTAAATATTAGGTGCAGGTGTCCCTTGACATCTAACTGATCCTTGAGAAGTCATTCAAAACCTCCTTGAAATGTGGCAACCCCCCCAACAAGGCGAATATCAAAACCGTGACCTCTACAGGAAATTAGTACGCAACGCCACTGTGCAAAGTATGTAGCGTCTACTTCTATATCCAATATCTCTCAAACCAAAACACATTTTGAAGAACTGAGAGAGGTTTTTGTTATTTGGAATGTTATGAACAAAAACCTCCTCCATTTTTCAAAAATACATCCTCAACTTCTCATAAACCAAGTTTTAAATTAGTGACTCAAAACTGGTAGAATAACTCTGCACAATTTAGCCTCTGGCAGAATATTACGTAGCGCCTGTAGGTAGCGCCCGACTATGTTTCTGCATGCAATTCGGTAGCATAAATCCATGGGTGCTCTGATGCTTGAACTTGGATATTGGGAATAACTCCATATAATTTCAATTTTCCCCAAAACAAATAAAAATCCCATAACAATTGTATTCATTTGCCAAAATGAATAATGAAATGCAGATTATGTTCTCTGTGAAATATTAGGTAGCGCCACTTATGCAATGCTGAGGCATAAACCAATCTTGTGCTAACATGATGAAGGCACATGGTCTACTAGTTTTGGCACTTTGCAGCAAAGAACCACCCCTAGATGGAGCCTATGTTAGAACAAATATTGAAATTTCTAAACTTTGTGTCCCTCGCCAAAATTTTTGTCAAGTTGCGCTAGCTTTAAATCCTTGTTCCCTGGCGTAAGCTTTTTAGCCGCAGTGAACCTCTAAACCTTTCCCTATTTTCGCCAAGCTTCTCTACTGTCAAAATCTCAAATCCTTGTGTCGCAATTTGTCAAAATCCCAAAGATTTAAACTCAAAAGTTTGTCGAGACCTCCCATCTCTCTTTTGCAATTCCTCGATCTTTGAAAAGGGCCTAAAAATGCTACAATTCCTTTTATATAGAAATTATATTATTTTAAAATTATTTTATATGATTTTAAAATAATATTGTATTATTGTTTTTAAGGTTTGGTAAAAAATAAGGGATTAAATTTATCTAAACCCTAGTTTGTATCTAGTTATCAATATAGCCAAACCTATATAAGAGCATGAAGTCAAATGTTGAGGCCAAGGACATACTCATGCACCAAGTATTTTTATGTAAAAATACTGGGCTAGTTACTCTTCGGATCCAATCTCCAAGCTATCCACCCAAAGCCACACCACATGCCAAGTCACAAGACAACTCACACAAGGTTCCAAGGAGAGAGTCCACGGGGTGACCAAAGCTGTGCACTATGTGTCAGAAAAAAATGGAAACAAATGGTCATATAAAGCGCACGATAATTTGTATGTTTGTGCCTGTGGGATTTTTCCTCTGCACACATAATATGAAATGTCAAGTGTCTGAGCCTGAGCTTCTAGGTGTTGAGACATCACCCATCATCGCTAAGTTTTAAGTTGAGCATACAAGTGTCAGGGTAAAAATATGGAAGCATCCTTTATCAGCGATTGCACGCCAGGTATTTCCAATTGCACATGAATAATTGTGGAAAAATAGAGGGCTTTACGTTGATCGCTTCAGGGGACAGAGAAACTCAAGAAGGTTCATCAGACAAAGAGTCAACAGATGATGAACATAGGCCAACCGTTTTCCAAAAGCGTATGCAATTTATGTTTTTCTCACCGTTCCGAGCTCCAGGTTTCTCTTCGGGAGATTTGACCACCGGGTAATATCAAATTATCATTTTTCATTTAATCCGAAGCTCGAAGTCAGGGTTCCATGAGTAAGAGTTCCTCTGTTTTAATTTGGTTTTTTGTTACAGGTGTGCTATCCCTGTACCGAATTCAAGGTTCCTCGCGCTGGGGATCCTCTTGGTTAAGGCAAGATCGAGTGTAAAGGGAGAAACTCCTAAACAAACAGTGATTCCAACACTCACAACTATCTGGATTGGTCAAGTTCGAAAAAAAACAGAAGATAGATATCAACAAATGGCGGAAGCTGAGGGAAACCAGAACACTCGGCATTCACAGGTCACCCGGAGGTTTGATAATCAAATGAAATCAAGTGCACCTAGCGTCTATTCCAAAATTCCACATCAGGAAATAATGTTAGGATCGCTAAGGGAAGCTCATCATTGACTTCGTGAAGAGTTTTCATATCTTGAAATAAATTTATTTGTAGTTTGAAGCATTGGAACTCTTGGCCCCAAATCACGTTCTGAAGAAGTGATCGAGGGTTGCCTCAAGGCTGGATTGTCCGTTGCTCATTTTCACTTCTCTTGAGGAAATGGTGAATATCATCAAGAAACTCTTGAAAATCTCAAAAATGTCGTGAAGAACACTAAGAAGCATTGTGTTTTCATGATGGATACACTAGGTCCAGAGTTACAGGTTTTCAATAAGAACGAGACACCTATTGAACTGGATGCTAATGATTTTGTGACTTTGACCCTAGATTCTAGCAGAGAATCCTCATCAGAAGTTTTGCCAATAAACTATGTAGGACTTGCCCAGGCGGTGAAGCATGGCGACATGATATTTGTTTGTCAATAACTTTTCATCGGAAGCGAGACCACTTTTGTGTAGCTTGAGGTTGCCGAAATGAAAGGTCAAGATGTGGTTTATCTTGTGAAAAACATAGCTACACTTGTTGGCTCCTTGTTTACGATGCATTCCTCTAAAGTTCGCATTACACTGAGAATAACAATAATGATAGAGGTGTTGGGGACAACGAGAACCAACCAACATAAGCAGAGGGTCATCAACCTTTAGGGGATGGGGTAACAGTAGCAGAAGGAAAATCTCGTGATCAACCAAAGAAGAAAATGACAGTTACTTATGAGCATTTTCAAAAAATTTCCCGTGTGCTTGTCATGCGGCTTAGACAACATGAAGAATCACTTAAAGACGAGGATGGTTTGGCTTGTTTGAAACAGGCAGATTTAATAAGTGGTACATTGAAGATTTGAACTCCCAACAGGTGTTTGATACAATGAGTGGATTACTGGAGGAGGCAAAATGTGTGAGGTCTATTATACATCATTTGATAGATAGGGAAGGTGTCCTTGTGATTCTTGATGAAAGGCCACAAGCACCAGTGCCTTGGACAAAAGGATCATCCCAGTCAAACAAGAATGATCATAGGGTTCTAGCAGTTAATCTTAACTACGTCTTAGAGAAGAGAACTTGGTAGAAACAGATGCAAGACTAAAGCATGCTGCACAGGACAAGATAAAAAATGAGCTTCTTGCAGATGAATTTGAGATTTTGAAAAGACAGATTGCTGAAAGGGAAAGCATTTGGAAAGATGGAAAATATTTAAAGGTAAACGACACAACTATCAAGGAACAGGGCAAAACATTTCTGTCATATGTTAGTTGTTCCCCTACTATTGTTGGTGAGCTAAAGGCTTTAGAGGCTCAAAATAAGTCACTTAAGGAAGAGGTAAAAGTTTTAAAATCAAAACTAATTGAAATTAGTAAGAATGGTCAATATATTGCAGATATGGAGAAAGAGAGGTTAGTTCTGGAGGAAAGTACTAAAAAATTACAGTCAAATCTTGCCATTGTTGAGGCAAATGCAAGTGATCTTGCAAAAGTGAAGTCTGAATGCTAGGTTTTATGGAGAAAGGTTGAACACTTACAAGTAGAGCTAGAGAAATCGACTGAGAGAATTCTTTTTCCAGATGATATTGGAATAAAAAACCGATCTCTTCAGGAGAATATTGACAGACTAGAATAAGCTCTGGCTCAAGCTCAAGTGGATAAAGGCTTGTTAGAACAAACACAGGAAGAAAATTTACTTTTAAATGAGCGGATTAAACTTCTATAGTAGAGCCTTCTTGAATCAGACGATGATATAAAATCACAGCTTCAAATATACCAAGAAGAAGTACATGCATTTCAGAGGAGTCTTGAACAACTGAAGCATGAAAGAAAAGCAACTGAAGAAGTTCAAATTTCAATGTTAGAGTGTTTTTGTATTGCAGGTGACATAGTATCCGGATGGCAGTCAAAGGAGTTCTTATTTCTTGTAAAAATTACATGCCCAAGTGATCAAATGTTTCCAGGGATTCATTAAATCATGATCTTCATCCATAACACTGGTCAACACCCGATTTTGCTAAAAATCGAAATAAGGAGTCAATTATAGGGAAATGGCACAACACATAGAAATGAAGTGTCAAAACCTCTTGTTACAAGGAAAATCTCTCTATGGCTAGGGTAAACCACAACAGACAAAAATGACTGTAGAAATCAACTCTATTCTCAAGTATTCTATATAAACAAATATGCTAGCAAGACAAGATAAAAGGCCTACCTCATCCAGACGTTCGATGAAGTCCACCATTGATCACTTGACCCAAAGAAATATACCTGCAACTAGTCCTCAACAACCAAGCAAATCAAGCATATGGTGATGATATATGATGTTAGCACATTCAATAACATAATCCATTAATATACATAACAAATATGCCCATGGAATAATAATTCAAATATTTTCAAGATATCAATTGGACAGGAAAAGAGTATTTCTATTAATATATGATCAACAAAAGTGAAAAATTTACAGACTTCTGTGTCGACACGGCTCGGAACCGAGAAACTAAGTTCCTTTTAGCTGGGCCTCCACCACTTCAATCCTCCACCAAAGGCAAGCTCATAGAAGAGAGACAATGAAGTTCTCAATCAATAAGAGAAGAGCTTGGGGGCTGAACATTGTGTTCAAACTTAAAGGACAAAGGGATCCAGACTCAATATGAAGTGAATAATTCCTCCAGAGTAACTTTGCTCTCAAAGTTGAATTCTTTCTCCTCTTTTCCATAACTCGGAATTGGCCCATTTATATCCTTCAAATGGAACTGAAGGGTTGAGTCAGAATGTTTCCAGTATATGGAAGGCCAAGGATCATAGATCTCCTGTCGTGACATGGAAACCCAACACCATTTTTCATTTTTGGGCACAAATCTCGATGTACGCGGGCTGTAGTGGTGCAACCTGCATATACACATGCTGTATAGTAGGTAATGTGTGTACATGTGGAAAAAAAAAAAATTAGCTCTTGGATTTGCAAAAAGGGATGAAAAGTCTGCATAGGGAAATGGAAAAAGGCCCTCTGTGAAAGATTGCATAGAGTGAGACAAATCTTGCTATAACAGTTCCCAAATCATCTTTAATTTGGAGGATTTGTTCCAGATATTGAGGCATCAGTTGACCAAGCAGTTCCATATCTCAAGGCAATAGATATGCAATCATTTCTAAATTTCCAGGCAGAGTATCAACAACAAGATTGTTTCCATATATTTAGTCATCAGTTAAGCTATCAATAGCTAATTTCTGGGCAGGATGATAACATTCCAAGGCACATAAGAAACCAATTCCAAATTTTGAGGTACACAATCAAGAAGTTCTAGGTTTCAAGAAGATGAATCATCAAATAAAAGGACACATAGTAGTAGAATCAACATATGAAGATTGTTTGCACATTTCAAGGAGAAAAATCAGTGTTCAAAACTTAACACCTCATAGTCGAGATATTGGCGGCAGTATCCATATTTGTTTCTAATGGTTAGAGATAACTTAGATTGTAATTCTTTATATATTTTGGGTTTTTGTAATAGAGACAGGAGGGGGGAACAACCCAAGAGACTTTTGGCTTGGGATTGTATTGCAGTCTTTTCAATAATACAGGACATAACCAAATAGATTATGAGACCTCATTGAGTTAAACCATGTCTTTTCATGTGTTATGTTTCTCAAGTTTTCATTAATATTCTTTCTTCTTCTCATTCATTTATTCAGCTTGTAGAGGTTACAATTCAGTGAAACTTCTGCTGTGGCTAATTAAAAGAATTCCTTTAAGTGTAGTTTTTCCTCTGCTTTGCTGTGAGTAAAACAAGACCTGCATCTTAATTTTTTTGGCTAAATTACAAGTTTTATTTTTTCATGGTTTTTCCTCTGTCTTTCTATGAGTGAGACAAGACCTATGTCCAGATATTTGAAATCATTGTCATTACTCTACTGAAAGGAAGACCAAATTTATCAGAATTGGATACCTGGTTCTTCATTTTTAGTCTCGTTATCTACATCTTCTATCCATTCTTATGATCAAAAGGATTTAGTAGTCGTAGTCATGACTTTTTGTTCTGATTTGTAATGATTGAAAGACTCATTCAGACCTAGATCCAGAAGCCTCCGAAAAACTGATCAATTAACAATTATTATTTTCTTTAAAATGTGCTAAGGCTTGGCTCTATTACAACCTAGAGTAAAGTCTTGCAACAACATGGGGAAGAGGGGGGAGATAGAGAGGGAAGGGAAGAGAGATATTTCATGTTAACAGGAACATGTGCACTTTCTTGTTCCTAATAATGCGTGCACTTTAGGAACACTCACGCGTTCCTAAAGCGAGTGTGCGCTATTTTTATTTCAATTTTTTTTAGGAACGCGCATGTGTTCTTGTATACGTGTTTCTTAGGAACACACACACATTCTTGAGAACACACACACATTCTTGGGAACGTGCCTTTGTGGATTTCTAAGTGGAGTTTATGGGTTTTCTGAACCTATCACATCATAAACATGTGTGCATTACTAGAAACATGCACGCATTCCTACAAGTGCGCATTCCTGCAAGTGCGCGTTCCTGCTGACCCCCTTGCCACATTTTTGGCCACCAACTTTGTGCACTCACCCTACAACTCACACAAGAGTTTACTCTTCAAGCCTGACAACCTAGCTCTTCAATATTCAACTCCAAAATGCTCCAGATACATTGTAGCATGCACTAGAATTCACCCTGCATGGATGCTCCAACTCCAAGCTCTCTTTAACCTTAAAGAGAAATATGTATTGGTTATAGAAGATCATGTGCACATCATGAAGCCATTGAATACCTTTACAAGGGCTCAATAGAGGATATTAAGGAGTATTGCACAATTGTAATGTTAGTGATTGAATATCCACATGGTTATCCATTCTAGATTACAAAATTTTATGAAGGTCCATAAAAAGAAGAAGAAGAAGTTATCACAGTTGAAGTGAATTTGTATGCCATAGATACACACCCATTCAATGGTGTGTATAAGTTGGATATGGTAGTCAATAAATATATCAACTAAAAAATAAAACGAAAGGGTCAAAATATAAATCATTTCTACACTAACATCTTAAAATTAGAGTATGTTGACATACGTATGTATGAATTCCATTTATGAACTCTTCCTTCCAAGACTACAAATATCATCAAGAATTTATTGACACAATAAATAGTTGCAAGATGGGAGTCTAGTGAACCTATTCATAGATCTATAAGGCTTATAACATATGAAATGTTGGACATACATGTTTTCTCAAATAGTAAAATCATTGATAATAGAGAAGAATATGGATCGTATAAATCTTATCCAATATTCATACGAAGATAACGTAAATTATAATGATTTTCCAAAATCCATGAATCAATATGAATAATTGTATGGAACATTATTGTTAGACAATTAGTCTTGTGCTTAATTTTATTTTATGAATAATTCACTTGTCTATCACTCGATGCCTGCTTGGTGCTAGAGTCTTTTTTAACTTGCTTATGCAACATATTGAAGCTCTGAAGTATTTCTTTTGTATATTTCATAATCCTTTCATTATCTGCTCTATAGGTCTGCACTTCCATATGTAGGCTTCTCATTGTTACAAGATCATGCCTGCCTCTTCTCCCATTTTACTTTGTTTCAACATTTCCCATGCTAACATGTAGACCTATGATCTCTTCCTCATGGTTGTAATATCCTTGAGCATCTTCCATAACTCCAATCCTCATATAAGGACCAAATTTTATTTCCCGTACCTCTAATTATGTAAGAAATGTGCATGTAATAATTATTGTTAGAACATGCATAACATAAAACATCTCATCAATTAGAATATAGGTTATTATTTATCCCAATTTATAAAGGAAATAATGCACCAAATCAAAATATGATTCCTTATATGCATTCCTCTCTGAAACAACTTTCCAATGGTTGTACTCATAGCTCCATCTGAGTTCTAAGCAAAAATTACAACGTTTACATGCTGCAATTTTCCACTTTTTTATTTCTACAGAAAACTCTTTATTGCTTTCCGAGAAAATTTAGTGCCCAATTCAAAATTTAGTGACCTTTGTAGAGACTATTCATTTCCTCAAATTCGAGCTCTGAGCATAAAGTTACTGTCGGGAGAAGTTTAGGTTGGTTTACCCAATTTATCCTTGTATGCTACAAGTGTCTTCTTTTTCTTCTTGCATATTTTTTCATACCTAGATTCTAAATCTGACTCCATGGATATCTTCTATGGTTCACAAGCTTTCCATATACTACTCGTGTTCCCCAAATGGACTTCTGAGAAAGGAGTTATTCCCTCTATAAGTGAATTTGTGCCAAAACTTTACCCTTACTGTTTTGGTTGTAACTCATACGAGTTTTATTTTACGCCTGAAATAGCTCATTGGATATCTCTCTCTGATTTCTTTTATTTGAGCTGCAGAGAAATAATATATCAAGGTATAATTTGTTCATGTGGATTTTTATTCTCCAAAAATATCGTTTAGGGACTCAAAATCACACCGAAAGTTAATCACCTTCCAAGATATGAAAAATTCAGAAAATTTCATATAAAATTGATTGTTTTGTTGTTATAACATCCTTTTAAATATGACTCATTGATCTAAAATCAGGATAAATATCAATCGTTGATCCCCTCAAACGTCATGTGGCCCACAAATAAATTTTCATCGTCGATCAACAACTTAAAACAATCTCGACCATTGATCTCCAAAACTACATCAACGATCGGTCAATTGATGATTATCATTGACAAACCAAACTTGTCCATGAATCTCCCCAACACCCGATCATCGACCATTGACCAATTCTCTTATCAAATGAAAACTACTCATGAATCTCACTGATGTCTTTGTTACACCTCAAAATTGCTCAACTGGATAAGTGTCGCATATGTCTCTCACTTGTAGCAAGTGTCGCAAATGTCGTCGAAACATCCTATCACAATGACGACACTAAAGAGGCACTTGAAACATCTCATGTACTTGGTTTGAAGGAAGAAACTGGTTCACTGAAGTTAAATATCTCTTAACACCTAAGAGGGCTTCTTAATCAAGAATTTGGAAGGGGAACGCTCCCCTAAAACTGCCTGAGAAGCGCTGGCGCCCCTCAAGCAAGCCTCAGAAGCGTTGTAGCACTTCTCCACCCCTTTGCAGAAGCGCTGGCGCTTTCCTTGACCTTCTCTGGAGCGTTCTAGCGCACTGATACCCCTTCTAAGGGAGCACTCTCCATTCTGGGTAAATTGTTAGCCCGGTGAGAAGAATAAGGGGAGAATCATTCGAGTTTGGGAGGTGGTTGAACTCGAATTCTTGGTTTTTTCAAAAGATCTCTGATCCAAGGAGGAGGCTCCTAACTGATCCTAAACATAACTCAAGTAGTTAGGCTCCTCCCAGCCTATATAAGCAAGCTCTATGGTGATGAAGAGGAGGAAGAATTGAATATGTGAAACTTATGATCTTGGAGGAAATTCACAGTCAGCCAAAGGATATTGATCAGTGAAGCTGCTGTCATCCAGGTTGTGGATCTTTCAGGCAAGGGTTAGACGAAGAGGACTTGACGAAGCTGTCGCATTCGCATCTACGATTGTAAGTACTG